>SJXQ01007119.1:222758-261888 GCA_006408695.1 Aepyceros melampus | reverse complement strand
TGTATAGTTCTTCTGTGTATTCTTGCCACCTCTTCTTAATATCTTCTGCTTCTGCTAGGTCCATACCATTTCTGTCCTTCATTGTGTCCATCTTTGCATGAAATTTTGTTTCTGGGAATGACCTGAAATTAATTCAGTAAAAAGCAGCAATTTGTTCTTATTTTTTGTTTTTTTTTTACTAGCAATGTTCTGGGTAAGATATGATTTAAAACATTTTTAATGATAAAGAGAGACTTGCAATATTATTGATTTGCAGTAATATTCTGACAGAAGACTAAGCATCTGTTAAGATGTGCTTTGTAATGTAAACGTAAATTTTAAAAGTTCTAGTTACTTAATATTTAGCTATGGTTTAACATAGAAACACTTAATAGATAAACAGTTATAGATAGTTTAAGCACTTTTCTGTTCGTTCTTTCTAATAGTAAAGCTTAGCTTTACTTGAGTCTAATGAATTCCTTCTTTAGCAGGTGATATTTGATTCAGCAAAGCCAGTTAAATACAAACTACCTAGATACCTGTTGATTATATCATTAGACTGGTAAAAGATATAAATCAGTTTGACTATAAGTTTTGTTTGAATTGGATTTGGAAATTTGTAAATTACTTGGACCTGACATTTTGTCCAGCTCTCAGCCACATACTTATATAAAATTATAAATTCTGGAGTTAAATATTGTTATAGTTGCATTGGTCTCAATTGTCATTCAGCTTTGCAATTATTTTGATGAACCTAACTGTACAACTTATGGATGACAAAACTTTATCCCAAATAAATACATGTTAACATTTTGCCTTTAGCCAATAAGAAGAAAGAGAAAGAGCGCCCAGAGATCTCTCTTCCTTCAGACTTTGAACATACGATTCATGTTGGGTTTGATGCAGTCACCGGGGAATTCACTGTAAGTAAGCTTCTTATTTTGTTTTGTAAGGCATAAAAAAATTCCTTTGTGAAAATCAGTTTCAAAGAAGAATTGCCATGTCCCAAAATATCAGACTTGATTTTTTGGTGACTTCAAGGAGATGGACTTTGCCTAGACTATCACAGGTGGAACTAGAGAGTGGCTTTAGAATTGGCAAAATTATTTTGTTCATCATGACAAAAATGTCTAATTGTGGTTAGCCTTCAACTTGATTGAAAATGCTAATTTCCTGTGGCACAGGAAACATAGTCTAGGTAGACTCAACTTGAGATTGTTCTTTATCACTTGAAGTGAATCAGAGAACCATTGACTCAACTTGGCCAATTAAGACAGTCTATCTGAGTAATTCAGGCTTTACATTGGATCCTGGATTACCTAGATAAATTAACCACACTAACCAAAAATCTCTGCAAAACTGACCTTTTTTTCCCTTTGATTTCAAGAGCGTAGCTTCCTTTTAGGCTTATATACAGGTATATTTTATAGACATTCAAAACAACAAACCTCATGTTTCAGGAAGAAATATTGATGGGTGTGTCATGTGCTTTAGTGGTTATATACTTACTTTATATTTGTATATATAATAAACACCAATAAGAATTTCCCAGAAAGGCTATAGCTATAGATCCAGTCTTTCTTTGGATATTGGTAGTTGCCCAAATGGCACATAATTTCAGATCTATGATATTTTATGCCTGTTTTTTTTAAAGATCTAGCATTTTTTCTTTTAGATGGATGAAGGAAAAGATATGAGTAGAAATATGTCCCCAGGAAGATCAAGTACTTTTTCATACTAGTAAGGACCTCAGTCAAAATGTGCATTCTGAGATAATGAGTAATTTTGAATGCATTCTGGAAAAAAAATCTTTGACAGAACCATTTCCATTGATTCTTGGCTTCTTAAACCAGAGAGAAATTTAGATATTAAATAAGTAAATTTCTTATTTCATAACATGATGGTTAGTGAGTAGACTTTGTCATAAGGTGAAATTTTTGAAAAGAAGGAACAAATTAATTTGATTTAGAGAATCAAACCATGTTTCTAAATTAACAGACAAGTTATCTTTTTTCTTAATTCCAAAAGTAAGCTGTGTGAGAATGAAATGGAAATTGATTAAACACTTAGTCTTGTAAAATGACATAAACTTATTGTATGTTTTCAGTAGCAAGTAGAAAAGAATGTTAAGAAGTACTGACATTAATAAAGTTGAGATAATGGTTTAACCAATTTCATCATTGAAATCAGAGACATTATTTAAATAGCTTTGAATTTAAGCCCAGTCTCTGTTCTTTGCCATATTTGAGAATATTCTGTTAGCTACACTTAGGAAATATAACCTCACTGTCACTGCTACCACCATTATCACCACCACCAAAACCAACAAATCATTATATGTTGGTATTTTGAATAATTTGAACAAGTTTAGATTTTAAAAAAATCATAAAGAGATGACTCTTTTTTTTTCCTGATGTTTGAAATAGTAAAAGCACTTAATCATTATAAGTTTTCTCTTAAAACACTTCACTTATTTAAGAGCTCTCTTTCCCAGTTTTGACCTTTTTCTTTTCTATGTGCTTTTCTTCTGTTTTATTGTCTTATTTCATATTTCTCTTTTCTTTTATTCTTCCTTTTTGTTTTTCGATGTGAAAAATTTCCCCTCCACTATTCTCATGTGATATAGTCTGGTTCCTTTCCAATTTTTAAATATTTTTCCACTTTTTCTTACTTGTCTGACATCTTATGATACAATTTTTCTGTCTTTTCTTTCCTTTATTCTTTATGGGTTTTGAATGAAAATGAAAGAAAGTGAATCACCAGCATTTTGCTTACTGTAGATCAGTCATTTTCACTTTGCTATCAATTAGAACCCAAAGAACCAATCAGAGCAGTGTGGGGTAGCAATATGTGATGGGCAGTCTTTCCAATCATGAAAAACAGCTCAATTCAACTGAACCAAACAAAACAATAACTTTTCCTCTCTTCTCAAAAACTCTAATATTGAAATAAAGTGTTTGATGCAGTTGTTAGAATCCATTGAATATGGATAAGACACAGGTTAAATTTGGAAATCTGATGTACTTTATTGTCATCATGATAATCTTTTATAACTCTCTGACCCCACATTATTTTTTTTAAATACCAATTCTTTTTTTACCATCTTAACCTGTGATTTATATTTACTGACTTTAACAATACCAAACAATAATAAGCTTTTAAGTCATTTTATTGCTAAGATTTAGAATTAAGTCTTAATGGCCCCCATACCACTAAATGATTATGTATATGTGCGTGTGCATGTGGAAGGGGAGGGACATATTACTAAATTTGCCCACTGCGGTTGTTGAGGTTGAATTTTGAGCAATTGGTTGAACTAAATAGTCCAGTTGCGTCCCAAGGGCCTGTTACTTAGAATATTTGGACACTGATTTAGTGTATTGCTTGGTGCTTATCCTTTGACTAATTGGCCCATAAAACCTTGTACACTTGGACCCTGAAGTTAAAATTAGGTTGGGAGGTGAGATTTGGGGTATGAAACTGTTACAAGTCCTTACCCTTTATCTTGCCATTTTTGTCCCAAATACTTCAGAACTCCCCCTTCCAGACCTCTAGACCTGTGACGGTCGCTTCAAGTCAATCAGAGGGAAAAATGGTATGAGTGATATAAATAATCATTTCTTCTGATAAGATAAATGCTTGGCCTGTTGTATCATGCTGCCATTCTCCTGGGCTACACTGGATAATCCTCAGCTTGATGTACATCTAGTTGTTATTACCTATATGGTCAGGCCTTGACATGTGCTCCTGCTTCTGATGCTCACACGTCTAGATCTTCATGAGCTATCTGACTTCTGGGGTTTGTACCTCAATTTGGAGTAATGAGATGGCTTTCTGTTTATATCCCTTTGTGGCATACATTCAGATTTAAGTGTTAGGTCTCATTGATGAACTGGTTTATCTCAACTTAAAAAAGGAAAAAGGACGTTATGTCAGCAGCATAGTCACATGGTAAGTATAGCTGTCTGGAGGATCTTTTGCAGTTGACAGCAGTTATTCCTGCTGTCTAGTGATCATAAGACTATTATCACAAAAGTTTAGAAGTGCTATGAGAAAGTATAGTAACTGCAAATATTCTAATGATTATGTTAATGATCATGCCAGTGACGCCGCTCTAGTGGTTATGTGCAATGCATACCTAGTTTTGTAACACTTAATAACTCCTTTGGCCATTACAGTATTAACCAAATGCTATTAATTGCACTTAGAATCAGAACTGGGATCATGCATGGGCTCCTGAGTTCAAATTTTTGGCTTAAAGCTTTAGCATCAAATTGCGTGATGAATGCATGTAAAAGTGTCCTTTTCACTGTGCTTGGAGTAACCCCAAATGCCAGGAATCAAAGACCTGTATCCCAAATCAAACCAGTTGGTCAAAGCATGTTTCTGTAGTGTTGTAAATAATATCTTTATTTAGACAAAGGTGTTACCTTATATCTCATCTTATTATGTGGGAAATGGGACTTTGGAACAGCAACATTAAAATGGAGATTGTTCATAATATGGTTTGAAATGAAATGGTTTCCCTTCCCTGGTCTAAATGACTCAGAAATTCAAACATAGAGTCTGGCTGTGTGGGAAATTCTTAATCTAGTTTTTTTTCTAAGCCAGCCATGACTTTAGCTCCAAAACACAGAAAAATCACTTTAATGAGGTCAAGGTTAAATTCAGCATCACAATATGACTCTTCTTTGAATTTTAGCCATGCAGACACTTCCCATGTGAAATTGAAAACAATTCACCAGAACTGGGAACTGAAATTTGTAAGTTCATCACATGGCCACTGGCTACCTGTGATCACCCAGTTGTAAAAGACGACTTACAAATTATTGTTGAAGCTTTTCATGATGCCATCCTTTTTTCCTCCAAATTCATGTTTCTGCCTTTCGGTAATTTTTCTAGCCGTGTAATGATAACTCTTACAATTGCTTATTTATGGAGGAAGCATCTGGCCAAAACTGGAATTATTGCATCCAAACTTTGGAACATTGTCATTTTCTCTGTTTTCTGAAACCTGTTGTCCTGTAGCCTATCCTGGCCCTGATTTAGTGAATACCTCCCTATTCTCACAACCACCCCACTTTAGAAGGGATTTCCCCCTCCCCATTCAGACCCATTGGTTTCATCTCCTCCACCTTCTAAGTTGTCCCACATTCTGTTTTAACTTTCTTTTCTTTCTTTATTTACGTCCATTACAGCCAGATCTCTATGGCTCACAGATGTGCCCAGGGAAGCTCCCAGAGGTGCGTCACAGGCCCAAAAGAAGCTTGCATCAAAGTGCTTCTTTGAGATGTCATAGCACTGCAGCAGCAGGTTCATGTGTGTGCAGTAGAGTTGTTGCTTGGCTTATCTCACTTTTTTGTTGTCATTCCCAAACTCTGGAGGCCCACGTCACACATTGTTTTGCCGAGACTTCATAGGACAAAGCCACGTAAATTGTGTCTAGATGCACTTCAGGAATAGTGTGTCTGTTTCTCGCTCCAAGTTGCTCTTGGAGATTGGATAATTATGAAATGGGGGCATCCATAGGCCGAACATGTAGGAAAGGATGCAAAGCTCACCTCCCTGTGTAATCTTTGCAATTCTCCTTGGTTAGAGTGCCAAGTACTCCCTCCTCTCTGCTCTAAATGCTTTGGATGATTGCAAATTTTCACAAGGCTTTGGCTTGGTTGCCACAGTCCTCAGGTTCTATGTGGCCAATGAATGAAGCGGGGAGGAGGGGATAGGGGGAGAAGAGGAGAAAGCTGCAGGGAAAATACCCAAAGCAGCCTTTACTATTTAGCACTCCTGTGGTTATTGCTCTGCCATGATTCTGTTTTTGTCTCCTCTCAATCCCTCTTTATATTAAAGTTCTAGACCCCCCAAAAAATTGCATTTGATAATCATAAAATATGAACTGACCAAGGGTGAGGCTTTCCTTTTATTCTAAGAGATATTCTGATTACAACATGCTCAGAAACAGCTTATGTTATTCTAGACATATAAAACCTATTGATCTGAACTATACTATGCTGTGTACAAATTTAGAGAAGTCTTGCTATGTCTGCCCTGAGTCGCCAGAAAAAAAATAAGCTAAGCCGTAAACATCATTTCATGGATGAGCAGAGTTAATATGGAGGTGATTTTCATGCGCTTTTTTTTTCTATCACAGTCTACTCCCACCCACCCTTTTTAAGTTGGATCCTAGTTTTACCTATGTGTTTTAATTAGAGAAGAGAATGATTGCATTATTAAGTTACTAACTTTAAATCTAGAGTGTAACTTCAGTTTCCCAAGTGTAATCCTACAGGTAGCATGGGCTTCTTGGTGAAGAACTTTACTGGAACATGAAAATGCAGCTGCCGAATGTTCTGAGCTGCCATTATTTCCCTTTGGTTGTCCACAGGGAATTCCTGAGCAATGGGCACGATTACTCCAAACCTCCAACATAACAAAGCTGGAACAGAAGAAAAACCCCCAAGCTGTTCTAGATGTTCTCAAATTCTATGATTCCAAAGAAACAGTCAACAACCAGAAATACATGAGCTTTACATCAGGAGGTAAGAATAAATCTAAGGTATCAAAAAGTAAAGGAGAAGGAATTCCCTGGTGGTCCAGAGGTTAGGACTCCATGCTTTCATTGACATGGGCCTGGGTTCGATCCCTGGTTGGAGAACTAAGATCCTACAAAATGTGCAACACATCCAAAACAAACAAACAAAAAACTGAAGTCATTTCAGTCTCGGAACTTCAGGATTAGAACAGAATGCCTGGAGAGCATTTGAAGACAGTTCAAGCTCCTTTTCCAAATGACTTCAACATAAGTGAGCCAGAGGATAAGTGGGAAGTTGAAGTTGATGTTAGGAGACTTATGGTATTTGAGTGATTTTAGAGCTCAAACAAGGAAATTGTCCAGTGAAGTAGTAGTTGTCAGTTTGAATCAGCAATCACAATTGTTGTTTTGACTCTTCACTGGCGTGAAGACACTCAAGTCACTTAGGATCAGGCCTTGTGATGTGTTCATGAAATAAGAGATGTCTGGATCAAACCCTGGTCTCTTGAAATTTATGTTTTTGTCCCTTTGATCACTGAATTGCACCATTATGACACAGCACAAATTTTATGGTTGCTGGATTATTTTGATCAGACCTCAAAATCAGACTTACAAAAAAGACATATATGTTTTGGTATTTATAGAGATCAAAATGGCTGTGTTCCTCCTGCCTTATTTCAGCTTCATTTGCTAGTATGTGACACGTTGATGTCCAAATTTGTATCATGAACAACTGGAGCAATATACCAAAGAATAATTTTACATTTTGAAAAGGATAATCTGGGTTGCATCTCTAAAGCAATTTATTATCTTACATCTAAAGGAAGAAGAGAATACTGTCATTACAGCTCCAGCTAAAAAAAGCCCTTCCCTCTTGGCATTGGTTTTAATACATAGGGCAGATTTGCAGAATTTATTCTTTATTCCATGTTGCCACTGCTTTTTAACCATTTTTATGTGTCGAATTTTCTCAGCTTACAAAGATGAGATCCTGAAAACTAGGTTAGAACTCAACAGTATCTGAGTTACTGCTGTATTCTGAAACTCATCATGTGTTTTCTTGATGTTCTCATGTTGTGACTAATAGCATAGGAAAGGGAGGGAAGGAGCAGAAGGGGAAAAGAAGGCAGGGTGGAAGGAAGGAAGGAAAGGGAAAGAAGGAAGGAGGGGAAGAGGGAAGGAGGAAGCTGAGGGAAAATTCTGAATATAGATGAGTAGAGTCATACCAGTCAGGAGTAGGTAATCTCAGCATCGCTCAGTATAGGTGCAATTCACTGGAGGCCTTCCTTAAAACCTATAAAATGGGGTGGCGAGAATATGGTGATGATGCAAGGGTGTGAACTATTTTAACAAAAATGTCATTTGTCATGATATCTATTTAATACTGGATTGACAATTTTCCTTCTGGTCAAACACATGTGGTTTTTTAGAGCATAGTCTCTCAATGAGGCAGTCTTTATAAAACAAAGGTAATATCTTTATCTTCACTTTTCAGATAAAAGTGCACATGGATACATAGCAGCCCATCCTTCGGTAAGTGAAAAATTGAAAATGGTCTTGTATAATTGGTATTTCTGGTGGTCCAACAGAATATAATTGTGCAGGACTAGTTTTTAAATACACATAAGAGTCTTTTAAAAAATAGTTTAAGAGGTATAATTTAGATGATAAAATTCACGCTTTTAAAGTGTACAGTTTGATGAGTTTTAGTAAATGTATATACCTGTGCCACCATCACCATAATCCAATTTTAGAACATTTTCATCACCCTAATAAGGTCTCGCAAGTCTGCCTAGAGTTAACCCCATCCACCCCACCCTAGCCCTAGGGCATCACTAATCTGATTTTATGGATTTGTCATTTTGGACATTTCACATAAATGAAATAGTATATGACCTTTGGGGACTGCCTTTTCTCACTCAGCATATGACCCAATTAAGTAAGTCTTATCACTGTCTCCATTTTACAGATGAGATTCAGAGAGGTGAAATAACTTGTCTAAGGCCATACCACTATATCTTTTGGTGTCACCTGTTCCAACAAACTGAGATGAAGTGGGGAGGGGATAACTAAAAGTCCCACGGATAGTTTTATCAGAGAAGTGACTGGAAAATAAGGCTTAGCTCAAGGGCCTTTGAAAGTGCTATAATATCTGAAAGAATACTCATACAGAGAAAATCATCTTAGACAAGGCTTCTCTTTGTATGAGTTTCATTTTGATAACCTGATAGAAATAATTTCCTGCCTTGTCTGCTTCCTTAAGAGTGAAATATTATAATTAGCATTAGCGAAAGTTTCCTAACTGCTTATTCAGAGTCATGGATAATCAAGCTAATTCTTCCTTTTATAAAGGACAAATGCTGGCCTGCTTGATGTCAGCCTGGCCAGTCAGTGTGACAGCAGTAAATCATTACTGGTGAAAATTAAAGACTCTCAAATAATATAGCAGTTCCTCAAAAATTTAGAAGAAAATTACATGATCCAGCAGTTCCACTTTGGGATATATACCCAGAAGAACTGAAAGGCGAGTCTTGAGTAGGTATTTATACACCCATATTTGTAGCAGCAATGTTCACAGTAACCAGAATGTGGAAGCAATCCAAGTGTCCATCAACAGATGAATGAATAAACATTGTGGTATATCCTTACAATGGATTATTAATCAACCTTAAAAAGGAAGGACATCCTACATATGCTACAACATGGATGAACCTCTAGGACATTATGCTAAGTGAAACTATCCAGTCACAGAAAGAAAAATACCATGATTCTGCCTATATATAAGGTACCTAAAGTAGTCAGTATCATAGATACAGAAAGTGGTTGCTGGGTGAGGTAGAAATGGGGTATTGTTTAATGGGTACAGAGTTTCAGTGATGAAAAGAATTCGGGGGATGGATAGCAATGATGGATGCACAGCAATGTGAATATACGTGACTCTCCTGCACTGTACACTTAAAAATGGTAAATTTTATGCTATGTCTATTTTACCACAACTAAAGAGAAAGCTTAAAAGAATAAAGGCTCTGGACATAAGTGTTTGGTCTTTTCCTCCACTTACAAGCGGAGGCCACTTTGGGAAAGTGGCTTGATTTCTGTGACCCTCTCTTTCCTCACCCTTAACTGGGAATACTAACAATACTTGCTTCCTAAAACATGTGTGACTATTGAATATGATAATGCATATAATATACTTAGTACATTTCCTAGCACCTACTATGTCTTCATTAAATTTGAGCTACTGCTGCTGCTGCTTTTAGATGACAACAAGGATGAAAACTCATTCTCTCCACACATGAGACTTGCATGAGGCCCTGGTACTGGTGCCTTGCTCAGAATTCTCAGAATAGAGCAGAAGGTAGCCCTTCCTGTTCTCACTGCTCATTGCCCTCCTGCTGCTTCTTTGCTATGACAGCTTCCTGGACTCCACTGAAAACAGCACATGAAGGAAGATGCTAACAAAGTGGGAAAGACAAATGCCAACCTTCCATCATCAACACATGCTTTACCTCCCTTGATTTAATTACCGTCATTATTGTGCAATACAAGATAGATATGTTGACAAATAGTTGTTATCTCTTTAGGGAGGTCAGTTATTTTGAACACCAACTTCCTAGGATGGTCCATTGGCCTTATTTTTAGCTTGCTTCTATTGGTTTTACTTGTAGAACTAAAACTAAATCTATATAATGTTCAAAATATTCCATCAATCAGGAAAGAAACTGATGAATTCATTGTTGGAATTAAGAACAACTGGATATTTACTTTTTAAAACATGTATCTATCAAGTGCCTCCTTGTCAAAACTAGGAAATTTAGAGCTCAGTCGAGTAAGGGAAGAGAAGTATGAACATAAAGAAGCACAATACCATATGGATCATGTTACACCCCATAAAATATGTCCATTTTCTATGAGAATTCAAAGAAAGGAGCTTCCTTTTATCTGGAGAAGGATAAAGGAAGCAGGCCCTTTTCAAGCGCTTAAGCTCAGTGCCTAGTACAAAATACGCACTTGGCACATATTTTGAATGTTGAATTAGGAAAATGCTTCATAGAAAAGGTAGAATTTGAACTCGATCCTAAAGTTCAGATGCGATTGGATCTGTGAAGATACAGAAGGGTATTCTTGACAAAGGGAAAGCATGATAAAGGGCAGGGCCACTCCAGTGTTCTTGCCTGGAGAATCCCAGGGACGGGGGAGCCTGGTGGGCTGCCATCTATGGGGTCGCACAGAGTCGGACACGACTGAAGTGACTTAGCAGCAGCAGCAGCAGCAGTGAAGAGAGCAAGGGGACAAGGGGCTATGAGTTTGAATGAAGACTGAGATGCAAGAAAAGGAATCATAGGAGTTCAGCTTTGAAAGGTTGGAGCCAAATCATAGAAGCCCTTAAATAGTATTCTAAGGAATCTGGTCTAAGTAAGTGTACAGGGGGAAGCCCTTGAAGTTTTGTGGAGCAAGAGAGTTAAGTTATTAAAGCTTATGAAGGGTGATTTGATCACACATGTTCAGAAGGAATTAAAGACAGAAGGTAAGACTGGATGAAGGGAGACCGACTGGAGAGATATTGCAGGCATCCAAGGCCAGAGGTGATATGGGCCTACGTGAGACAGTGGCAGTCGGAGTGAAGATTAGATTTAAATTCCGGATATATCTAGGTTACTAATTAGATGTTGGAGGAAAGGTTGAGGTCAAAGATAATTGTAGGTTTTGCATGATATGTGGGTGGCCAAAAGATGAGGACATTATCTTTCAGGAGGTGCGTATTTCTGTAAGAAGATGCTGAGTTTCCCATCGGGCAACTTGATTTCAAAGGGCTGGCTGATTCCCAGATGGAGATAATTGATTAAACTACTGACTGAGGGTGGGTTTCTATGGATCAGATGGACTAAATTTGGAACCTTAAGGTCACGTTGGATCACTTCTTTGGGACGCAGTAACTTAGGACTGGGGAATTGCACTTTATGTACTTTTTATGATTTTAGGGGGAGATTGTACTTCATACTGCTTATGCTTTTGTTGCATTAGAAACACTTCCAGTAGACTTAGCTATCCTATAGGATGTGACTTCATGGGATTGACTACACCTTCTAGACATAGCCTGAATTGTTTACAAGTTTCAGCATCTTCTAGTAGGCTGGATGGGAATCAAACTAGAAACAATGTTGTAGTCACTAAATGTAGCAAACGAATGGCTATATAATTAATATGGAGTTAATGATGTCCCTCATTGTTAGAGGAATCTGATTTGCTTCTCACCCATCACAGCTTCTTTGGTATTAGTGTTATTAAACACTAAATACTGTTCAGGGACCTACTCTTCAATCTGAGGCTATTTTGACATTTGTGTATATTTATTGTACTATCAGGGCTTCCCAGGTGGCGCTAGTGGTAAAGAACCTGCCTGCCAACGCAGGAGACACAAGAGATGCGGGCTTGATCCCTGGGTCAGGAAGATTCCCTGGAGGAGGGCATGGCAACCCACTCCAGTACTCTTGCCTGGAGAATCCCATGGATAGAGGAGCCTGGAGGGCTATAGTCCATAGAGTCCCAGAGAGTCAGACACAACTGAAGTGACAGCATGCATACACACACATTTATGCCATATCCAGATGCATGCTCTTATCTTTAGGCACAAAATAGCCCTTTTCTTGTTGATAAACTGTCAGTAGTCAGCACAATGATAACCTGCCTGGTACAAATTCAAGGCTTTATTACCAATTAATTTGATTTTTACAATATATTCATTGATTTAAAAACATTAAAACTTGAAAATGTTACATGAATAGTTCACTGTTTTTGAGCTCAGTGGAAAATGAAAGGAATTTTAAAAATCTCATGGTGCTTAAATCCTGATCTTATCTCCCTTTTCTCATTTCTGAAGAAAAACAATGAATAGTTAATACCTGGTCTTTGTTTTTATCCTAAGAGTACAAAAACAGCATCAGAGCCTCCTTTGGCTCCTCCTGTGTCTGAAGAAGAAGATGAAGAAGAGGAAGAAGAAGAAGATGACAATGAGCCCCCACCAGTCATTGCACCAAGACCAGAGCATACAAAATCAGTAAGTCCCAAGTGACTGTTTCCAAATGATTCAACAGATGTCCTTTGAAACAATCCTGGAGTTCAAACTAGTTGATGGCCCAGTATCTATTGAGCATCTGTTTTCCCAAAACTAGAATGAGTGAGTGAAAGTCGCTCAGTCGTGTCCAGCTCTTTGAGACCCCATGGACTATACAGTCCATGGAATTCTCCAGGCCAGAATACTGGCGTGGGTAGCCTTTACCTTCTCCAGGGGATCTTTCCAACCCAGGAATCAAATCCAGGTTTCCTGCAATGATAGCTCAGTTGGTAAAGAATCTGCTGTGATGCAGGAGACCCTGGTTCGATTCCAGGGTCAGGAAGATCCCCTGGAGAAGGGATAGGCTACCCACTCTGTTATTCTTGGGCTTCCCTTATGGCTCAGCTGGTAAAGAACTAGAATATAAGATACAAATTTGGTTGGGGCTACTGTTTGAAGATACAGGTTAACACACGACAGTGAGAGAATAATACCAAACAATATATAAATAAGTGCTAAATTTTAAAACCATGGCAGAACTTAAGCTAGAGAATGAAATCTATGGGAATCACATAGGAAGTATTGCATCAGCAGAGAACCAAGACCACAATTAGCATAGCGTGTTTGGGGACCTCAAAAGACTAGCTCCTGAGAGCTTTCAAGGGCAGTATACTTGAAACTATGTAAAGTTCTTTTTTTGATAGAAATCAGTTGTCTTTAAAGGTTGTTAAAGGCTGTGGGGCAAGGTGGAGGGAGGGATGAATAGGTGGCATACAGAAGATTTTTAGGGCAGAGAAAATATTCTGCATGCTACCATAATGATGGATGCAGGGCATTACATTGTTGTTTAGTCACTCAGTCATGTCTGACTCTTTCGCAACCCCATGGACTGTAGGCTTCCAGGCTCCTCTGTGGTATTTTCCAGGCAAGAGTACTGGAGTGGGTTGCCATTTCCTTCTCCAGGGGATCCTTCTGACCCAGGGACTGAACCTGTGTCTCTTACACTGAGCCACCAGGGAAGCCCACATGTCATTATATACTCATCTAAACCCATAGAATGTTCAACACTAAGAGTGAACCATATGGTTGTTGGATTGAAAGTGATGAAAAATAGGGTACTTGAATATCATAATTCAATTGATCCAGTCTGTGTGTGGCCAAAAATGTAATAGCCCAATGCTACCTTTATTATAGTTTGCTCTTCTAGTTCCTCCTGCTTGACTTCTGTAGGTAAAAGCAGTTCGGTAAATACCTCTACAGAAATTGATAGTCCTGGAGGCTGCCATCTCATATATAAGATGATGGGCTACAGAGAAGGCATTTCTGGAAAGAAAGAATCAAGGAGGAAGGTCAGACATAAGTTTTGAGAATTAGAAGAGAGATAGCAAGTATGCTGCTGCTGCTAAGTTGCTTCAATTGTGTCCGACTCTGTGCGACCCCATAGACGGCTTCCTACCAGGCTCTCCTATCCCTGGGATTCTCCAGGCAAGAACACTGGAGTGGGTTGCCATTTCCTTCTCCAACGCAGGAAAGTGAAAAGTGAAAGTGAAGTCGCTCAGTCGTGTCCGACTCTTAGCGACCTCATGGACTGCAGCCTACCAGGCTCCTCTGTCCATGGGATTTTCCAGGCAAGAGTACTGGAGTGGGGTGCCATTGCCTTCTCTGAGTAGCAAGTATACTCAGACCCTAAAACTTTAGGAAGATGATGTAATTATCTAGGGTTATACAACTATTTAGTTACAAATTTTCACTAGTATTTGTATCACCCACACTCAGTGATTTTAGATTAAAGGGACATTGAATTTATTTCTGTTGTTGTTCAGTGGCTAAGTCATGTCTGACTCTTTGCAACTGCATGGACTGCAGCACACCAGGCTTGCCTGTACTTCACTATCTCCCAGAGTTTGCTCAAATTCATGTCTATTGAGTCAGTAATTGAATATATTAATGATCTACAAAAACTGATACTTCTAGAGTTGTAATTGTAAAGGATACATTTAATAATTATGAAAGTACATGATAATAAATCATTGTGTGTATGTTTTTGAAAAAGAGTGAACCACATGTAAACTGTGGACATTCAGTGATTCTGATGTGTCAATATTGGTTCATCAATTGTCTCTAACTTGTAACAAAACTTTTTGTCTTTAAGATCTACACTCGTTCCGTGGTTGAATCAATTGCTTCACCAGCAGCACCAAATAAAGAGGTCACACCACCTTCTGCTGAGAACGCCAATTCCAGTACTTTGTATAGAAACACAGATCGGCAAAGGAAAAAATCCAAAATGACAGATGAGGAGATCCTAGAGAAGCTAAGTGAGTTTTTTTCTGCCATCATCCGTTTCTTCATGGGAGCGTTTCTCATAAACCACTTTGAGTGGGAATTAAACGCTTAAAAATTTGAACCTGCTTACAGGCTCCCTGACATCATGAGATAAACAGTTTGAGATGCACTGTGTATTTTAAATCTCCACCCCCCCTTACTCCTAATTACACAGAAACCAAATATTTTCACTTGAAAAAAATCAATTTAGGGGAAAACTTCACTAAATGAATTAAGCAGTTTTATTTTAAGATTATACCTCCCCTCAAAGAGATGAAACAGTCTGATGAAAAATATCCTATGATCATACCCTAGGGGCGCCCACCTGATCAATCATGATAGATAATTCAACCTCAGAATCCAACACAGTCAATCAAAATGGGCAGCCACAATAAAATAGCCCTTTCTCTTAATTTAGCAACATTGCTATATGGACAGGAGTCAGGGCAAGCTGATGCTTTCAACCTCCTTCTTGCAGTGTTATTAGTGTATCCATGCTTGTGCATACACAGTTGCTCCATTTTACAAAACACTCCTTTTCCAGTTACCTTTCTGGGTCAGAGAGATTTAAAAATAAAACAACAAATTCTCTGTTGAAAAGAGCCAAAGTTCTGTGAAGCATACTCATTAAACTCATACTCCAAAAGCATCTAACAGATTACAGGTTTTCTGCACTTTGTGCCCTCAATCTAACTCCTGCTCATCCTTCAAACCTCAGCTCAAAAGATGCCTCCTCAGGAAAGCTATCCTTGTCTCTCTCAGTATGAGTTGAGGGATCTTTTTACTGCCTTTATCATGCAATGGTTTTATAGCATTACCGACTCAATGGACATGAGTTTGAGCGAACTCCAGGAGTTGGTGAATGACAGAGAAGCCTGGCATGCTGCAGTCCACGGGATCTCAAAGAGTCAGACACAATTTAGTGACTGAACTTTGAACTATTGTAGCAAATAATCCCACTGTACTTGTCTGTCTTCTTCACTAGACCAGGAGCTCTTTAAAGATGAGATTGTGTCTTCTTTTCCCACATGTCCAGCTCTAATAAAGTGCCTGGTACATAAAAGGACTTAATGGATGCTATTTGATTGAATGGGTGAAAAAATGAGCAAACAAGTACCTCTTCACCGGGTTCCTACTTATCTGTTCCATGCCAGAGTCTTTTGGAGGAAACAATCAAAAAACAATTTCCTGATATTAAAAAGCTTACAATTTTATTTATAAGGTTTAATAGTGTGACACAATTAAAGAATAGGACGCCATCTTGTTGATGCAACAGTCCATCTAAAAGAACTCAGAAAAGGAAGAGAGCAGTGCAGGCTGTAGGTCACAGGAAGACTCTGCAGAGGTGGTCGTAGGGCCAGTTTGCCCTCCAGGCGACATTTGGCAGTATCTGGAGACATGTTTATTCTCACAGCACAGGAAATGCCATTTGCATCTAGTGGATAGAGGCTAAGGATGCTTTAAACAGTGTAATGCAAAGGATAGGGCTCCTTCCTTTCTCCTCTGCAGCAAGAATTATTCAGCCCCAAATGTCAACAGTGCTGATGTTGAAATAATGTGAGACAGAGGTATTTGGGAAGGCTAAGTTTCGGGTTACAGTAAGTGCTCAGAACTGGAATTGAGCATTTAGCCAACTGACTTTACTGTACATGATTAAATATGCTTCTTTAGTGCTGATACCAACTATTTCCTGAATAAAAGCAGAAACAATTCCCATTTACTAAGTGCTTTCTCTGCTGGCCACTTTACATACATGATCGAGTTTAATGTTCACCGTAATTCCTTGTGGTAGATTTTCCTAGCCTCATTTTACAGATCAGTGAAAGCCTCAAAAAGCAAAAGTTACCAGATCACCAAACTAATGCATGACGTACCCAGAGTTGAAACGCAAATCTCTTTGCCTTTGAAGCTTGTATTATTTCCATTATTCAGTTTACTTCTGCATATGCCGGCTGTCTGTTTGTGTAAAAGGGATGAATAAAGGAAAGAATTGCCTGGATAATTTCAGTTCAAGTATTCTTGGAATACTTAATGCCTTAGTTTTCTTTATTTTGGAGAAGGCAATGGCACCCCACTCCAGCACTCTTGCCTGGAAAATCCCATGGACAGAGGAGCCTGGTGGGCCACAGTCCATGGGGTCACTAAGAATCGGACACGACTGAGCAACTTCACTTCACTTTCTTTATTTTATACATCCTATTATATCAGATTTTAAAAATATAACAGCCTTGCTTTAGTAAAAATGAGTATTTGATACCTATTACAAATCTCAATAGATTTATTATAATGTAGGCACAGCCCATGCCAAAGTGGACTCCACTCTACGTGGGGAAAGTGGGAAGGGTGGCCTCACCTTCAGTCTCAGGAATCTGATTACTGTGAGGTGAGTAGCCCAGACCACAGAGCTGTCAGGCTGTTCTTCCATGCAGATAGCAATTGTGAGGGCCAGCCCTTGGAATCATTCATTAATGGCTGAAATGAACGATCATCTTTCAGTTTTACACAGATGGATAGCCTGGGTCTGGCTTGTTCATTGTGGTCTGGTCTGAATCTGATGGAAAATAAAGAAACCCCTATATTTTACTGAATTTTTTCAAAAGGTGCTGACTGTCAGCAAAATTGTGCAATCCTAGAAATTGGTTTCGGACTTCCCTCCTTTGGGCCCCACAAACACCTCCTTCTTTCGCTGCCCTCCTCCCCCCCAGCTGAAATTCCCCACTGAAAATTCTTTCTCTTAATTTACCCTCAAATAGAGCCAATATGACTTTAGAGAGTTCTTTTGTTTTTTGTTTGGTTGTTTGCAGAAATCAAAATGTTCATTATGCCAAAGAGAAAATCTTTTCATGGATGCACATCTTAGTTTATTTTATATGTAGAACAATACATTGATTTTCTGTCACTGAAACCACATCATGAGCCCCATTTTAAAATACTAGTATTTAGTGATTTCTTAAATCCTTGTCCTTTAAAGTGAATGGTTTGTTTCTCATTTAGGAAATTGCTCCGGTTGGAAGTTTTTCTGGTATTGCTATCATTTTTTCCTTTTGATTTTGAGTCGCTGATTTTCATCACTTTGTGCCTATTGTTTCACAATGTTTTTTAATCCTATCTTTAGTATAATTTATGAATACAAATTATAATGGCTTTGATGAAAGAGGTCACTGTAAAAGCTTGTTTCGTAATTCAGAATTGTAAACAAGGTTTCCTGTTCACTTGTTTTGCATCAGTAGATGGCAGCACACACTCTCCTGTGACTGATAATGGACCTGGGGGTGCCATTTTATTTGAATAGCAGTTAAATTCAGAAGCAGGAGCACATCAAAATGGTCACCTTTTGGTAATTCTTCTGGGACTTCCCTGATGGCTCAGCTGGTAAAGAACCCGCCTGACAATGCAGGAGACCTAAGAGGTGTGGGTTCAATCCCTGGGATCCCCTGGAGAAGGAAATGACAATCCACTCCAGTATTCTTGGCTGAGAAATCCCATGGACAGGAGAACCTGGCAGCTGCAGTCCAGGGGGCTGCAAAAGAGTCAGACACGATTGACCATGTGCACACATATACACACAGTCCTTATGAAAGGATTCATTCCCAGTTTTTGTTATTGTTTTTATCCTGCATACCACAGAAATAAAAGTTGAATAATTTACTACCATAAAACCTTGTTAACTAATGCCTGCCAATTGGATTTGGTCATAATTCAGAAAGTGGCTTGGGCTGAAGCTTACTTACTTTTGTTCCATCTACAGAAAACAGTTTGCTCAGCAACGTATAATATAACTTTCTTAGAAGACTTTAAACTATTAATAAAACTTTGGTTTGAAGTGACTTTAAAATCATCATTTCACTAAAAAAAATTAAGTTCCAGGTCCTTATTAACCATTAATAGCTAGCTTGAATAAGAGTAGTTCACAGTGTTATAGAAATCTGGGAGGCAATTTGAAACATGAAATAGCAACTCAGGAATCGTTAAATTGGTGGTAGATATAACTCAAGTAAAATACATCTCTGTATTAAAATATGGGGCATTTACAAAATGAAATTCCTAATTTTATTTGCTTTTAATTCAACAGATATTTATTGAGTAACCAATGTATTCCACACATAGCTTTATATGAAGCAGCACTGGGGATACAAGATGCATAAGACATGGCTCCTGTCCTTACGACATGATCTATAAGGGGATGTCAAATACATAGACATAGATAGAAGGATGATGGATTAAGTACAAAGAAGGAGAGCCAGAACAAAAGCAAGAAAAAAGCCGAAGTGTCAGAAAGAGAGAGAGAGAAGGTGCAGTAGTAGTATAGAGACGTTATTGACTTTATTCCAAAAAATCAAGGAAGACTTCCTAGAAGAGGCTTAACTGAAGCTGAGTTGAACTGCATAAGAACTTGCCAGGAAAAAAAATTAGAAGGACATTCTAGGCAGAGACTAGCACACAAAGGAGGCATAAAGGGATATGCTTGGGAATGTTAACGCATTCAGTACCACTCGAATATAGAATTGATGGTAGATGTTGATACTAAGTTTTAAGAGAAGAAGCTAAATCACGTAGCAGGATCTGATCATGAGCTGTAAGTTGTTCATTTTGGTGAGAGCATAAGGTTGTAGTGGGGGAGATGAGATGGAGAATGATGCAGGAGCCAGATATGAAGGACCTTGGATTCTTTGCCAAGGGGTTTGAGCTTTACCCTGTAGGTGTTGGCAACCCAATCCACTGGAGAATCACTTGATCAGGTCTGTACTTAGAGCATCCTGATAGAGGTGTGGAGCCTGGACTGAAGTGGGTGGAGGCTGAAAATTTTGAGTCCAGTCAGGAGGCTGTTGGATAGTTCAAACAAAAAATGATGAGGGCCCAACTAGAACAGTAGTAATGAGGAAATGATAGATTCAAAAGGTATCTAGGAGGTAAACAGAGATAGGCCCAGGACTCAGTAGAAAATTCCATGTGGCGGTGAAGGTAAGGGATGAGTCAAGGTGATTACCAGATTTCTGGCTTGGGCTCCTAATTCGTGAGATGGTAGTACCATCGACTGAGATTGGGAATACAAGAGGAAAAAAACTTACAGTAACTCATATATGGTAAGTCTTCTTTAACCTAACTGGAACATGGACTTGCTTGTCTTACAAAAAAAACGAACAACAAAAACCTAACCACCATGGATGAACAACCCATGAGTGAAACATTTATTATTTTTTCAAGTATACTATGTACTGGTAATTCTGAATTAAATTGTTCACTAGCCCAGAAAGTAGATCATGTCTAAATTAGTACAAAGTATTATCTGTAGCACACAGTTTAGCTCTGGAATACAGTTTTTCTTGTTCACATTCATTTGGTTAACGGATTCAGTGAAAGCCATTGTTCTGGGCACTGAAGTTACCAGAATGAAAAGACAATGTTCCGGCCCTCAGAAAGCAGCATGTTTGGGGCTTCCCAAGTGGTGCTAGTGATAAAGAACCCACCTGCCAATGCAGGAGATGTAAGAGAAGCGGGTTCGATCCCTGGGTAGGGAAGATCCCCTAGAGGAGGGCATGGCAACCCAATCCAGTATTCTTGCCTGGAGAATCCCAGGGACAGAGGAAGGGCCTGGCGGGCTACAGTCCATGGGGTCACAGAGAGTCATACACAACTGAAATGACTTAGCCACACACGTCTCATTAGAAGAATCAAAGAATTCACAAGGGATAACTTGATATTATACTTACATAATCAATAAGAATTCATGGGATTGATAAGAAAGGGAAAGAGGGAGCATGTCCAAAGACCAGAGCCTTGGATAGTGATGGTGTTGCTAGGATATAAAGTAGGACGGTTGGAGAGGAGAGGAATAATATAAGGTTAGACTTGATTGGGTAGGAGCTAGATGCTGCTTGATGGTAAAGGGCCTTCTATTCCTGATGAAAAATTTGAACTTGATCCTGTAGTAAGGAGGAACTTTTGAGGATTTATGGATAGTGGAGTGAAATCATTCTGAAGTAGGCTGACCTTACATCTCAGTTTACCCAAGACAGTCTTAGTTTATGAATTATATGGTTACCCTATTCCAGAGGCATTGTGGAAAAAGAATTAGAGAAGGCAGAGTTTAGAGTTAGGTAATGACTTCCCTGGTGGCTCAGATGGTAAAGCGCCTGTCTACAATGTGGGAGACCCAGGTTCAATCCCCGGGTCAGGAAGATCCCCTGGAGAAGGGAATGGCAATCCACTCCAGTACTATTGCCTGGAGAATCCCATGGACAGAGGAGCCTGGTAGGCTACAGTCCATGGGGTCGCAAAGAGTCAGACATGACTGAGCGACTTCACTTTCAATGACTAGCACAAATGTTTGAACAATAGATACTGAAAGCCTAAACAATGGCAGTGGCCATGGGCATGAAGAGGAGAAAATGGATAAGAGTGACAATTAGCAGATAGACTCCATAATTAGATCATGTGTATAAATCTTTTTTTACTGATTCCACACTTCTTTGAATAGGGCCATGTTAGTAAGATATAACTTAAAGGTAATGATACTGATGTTTAAGATAATTTAAAAGACCGATACTGATACTGAAGTTCAGATAGAGAAAGGAGAGCTGAAAGTATCCAGATAAATGATTCCCTTCAAAGTTGTCCTCTTGCGAACTTATTCCCATATTGCCGCTATGGCACAGAATTTTCCTGTACCTATTTGAGCATTGCATTGGAGAATCAATGTCACTTCCTTTAGGTTCATTCTGAGTAATGGCAAGTATTGATCCTCTGAGTAGTGGATTTGATATTTTGAACTTGTAAAACTAGTATTTTTTCCCAGAGCCAAATAGGATAAATGAATGGTTTTCTTATGTGGTTTGTCAACTTATTCCACAATGTTTGAAACAAAAACAGTAAATAGATAAGTGCTTGCCCAGGGATGAATTGGTAAGCACAGAGGGAATCCAGAGTGACTGCTAACCCATACAAAATTTCTTTTTAGGATGATAAAAATGTTCTAAAATCAGACTATGATAAAATTTAGTAAATTTGCATAAGCCTAAAGATTTACTCAAAGCCATTTAATTGTGTACTTTAAATGAATGAACTTGATGGTATGGAAATCATATCTCAGTTAAACTGTTAACAATGTTTTGAATGCTAGCAGGGTCCTAGGTTCAAGGATGTGTGGAGATTTTTAGGGTTTTATTTTATAATTATATAGTTTTTTAATTGAAGTATAACTGTCTTACAATATTATATTACTTTCAGGTATCTGGGAATGTATGTTTTTTTAAAAAAACAAGCCTCCATACTCAACTGTGTTCTTTATTAGACCCATCCCCATCCCCCACTGCCCTTAGTGTAGTACTGGGTACATATTAATTGCTCAAGAGATATTTATCCAGCAGAACTGAATGTGCTGCAGAATTGAATGTACTCAACTTCACTCTAATTCAGAGAAGACAGTGATTTTATTAAATACTGTGTTCAAGTCTTTAGATGTTTTTATCTCCTAATCTACAGTATCCTTTTATGAGAACTTTTTTATAAATGTCGGGTTATGATTAGTTCTTTTTGTTGCCTAAACATCATCAATTTTGAGTATAAGCATCTGGGTTATTACTACTAGTTTAATTAATATATTACTGTTTATTACTTTAATTTATTAGACCCATCCCCATCCCCCACTGCCCTTAGTGTAGTACTGGGTACATATTAATTGCTCAAGAGATATTTATCCAGCAGAACTGAATGTGCTGCAGAATTGAATGTACTCAACTTCACTCTAATTCAGAGAAGACAGTGATTTTATTAAATACTGTGTTCAAGTCTTTAGATGTTTTTATCTCCTAATCTACAGTATCCTTTTATGAGAACTTTTTTATAAATGTCGGGTTATGATTAGTTCTTTTTGTTGCCTAAACATCATCAATTTTGAGTATAAGCATCTGGGTTATTACTACTAGTTTAATTAATATATTACTGTTTATTACTTTAATAAAATGTATCACTATCCATATAAATTTTAGAAACCACATGAGAATGTTTCTCTAACATTTTATTTGTTATTGGCTCTAGCATCTTAAATTTTAGTATTAAATAGAGGCAAATCAATCAATTTAAGTGTCTCTCTCTCTCTTTCTTCCCTCCCTCCCCTCAGGAAGCATTGTGAGTGTTGGTGACCCAAAGAAAAAATACACAAGATTTGAAAAAATAGGTCAAGGGTAAGTGATTATATATATGAAGACTGTGTGTGCATGCATGCATGCACGTTAGCTTATATGAAAACTCCTGCCCCCTTTACATCTGTATGGATGTTAATGCTTAAGATCCTGTTTCATTGTCAAAGTGTAAAGTGACAGGTGGTGGGGAAGGTCCTTATTGAATGATCAGAGGTGGGCATAGTTGATGGATTGAGTAAGGAAGAAATAGATTAGTAATTCCTGAGTGGGATGGAGTTCATCATTTTCACCTAGTATGCTTATCAGAATGGAGATTCCCAGGCCCTGCTGCCCGAGATTTGCTTCAGAAGTCTGGAGTGGGGCCTAGTAACCTGAACTTTGGAGCCGTTTCCTCAAATAATCCTGACCCATCAGCTAGACCTGGAAACCAGGGGGTTAGATCATTCAGGGGAGCTAAAGGTGGGAGTCACCAGCTCTACAAGTCAGCTATAAATAGACATGTTTCTCAAGCCTCCATATGAAACTAAGCAGGAGTGCCTGAGTAGGCAACAGGGTTTGAAATAGGAAATGTTTTGTTTAAAGAGAAATGAAGCATTCTAAAGGGGTGTCCTTCAAGGGGAAATGAGACAAAATATTGGGTTGGCCAACAGATTCATTTGGGTTTTTGTTGTTACACAAAATCCCAAACAAATTTTTTGGCCAATACAATATTTAGGTGTACCAACTCCTGTATGCCAGGAACCAAGATGGCACCCCAGAGGTCTCCTGACTGAGACTGGGGCTGGGAAGAGAGGGATACAGCTGATGTACCTGCAAAATTGTGCTATCCCCTCAGCTAATGGATCCTGTTTTCAGGTAAGAGAATGTAGGATTTCTTCAGCCACCTCACTGTTTTTCCTGGGATTCTTAGGTTCAGGAAATTATATGTTATATATAAGTTGAACTATTTTTTGTGATTTTTATATTTTATTTCTTTCTCCCTCTGCCCCGCCCAACTTTTGTATTAACGTGTCTTTTGAAATTGCCAACTTATGTTGGGAAATGAGGGAAAGGATTCATTAGACATTTTGACTAGAGGGTAAGAGGGACACTCGGGGATTGTGCCTGGTGGGAATCAAGGTGAGAAGACCCTAAGAGGAAGGCAGAAACTCAAGGAGAAATATATGGCAGTGTCTTCTTCCAATGGAAACTATAATGGTGATGCATTTGAACTTTCTAGGAGAGTAAAATGTATACGTCTTTGTGCTCTTGCTTCATTCCTCATCACTTGATGTCACTGGTATTCTCACTCGCTCATTTAAAAAAAAAAGTTGTGTGGTGTCTAGAGGTCCCCTAAAACTTAACAAGTCAAATAGTATTTCTGCCCATTGCTCTAGGACAGTGCTGTCCAGGAGAACTTTCCAGGATGGTGGAGATGGCCTACACCTGCACTGTCCTATGTGGTAACCAATAACATTCGGCTGAATAAAAGTGAAAGTCGCTCAGTCATGCCCAACTCTTTACAACCCCATGGACTATACAGTCCATGGAATTCTCCAGGCCAGAATGCTGGAGTGGATAGCCTTTCCCTTCTTCAGAGGATCTTCCAACCCAGAAATCAAACCCAGGTCTCCTACATTGCAGATGGATTCTTTACCAGCTGAGCCACAGGGAAGCCCAAGAATATTGGAGTGGGTAGCCTATCCCTTCTCCAGCAGATCTTCCCAACCCAGGAATAGAACCGGGATCTCCTGCATTGCAGGTGGATTCTTTACCAACTGAGTTATCAGGGAAGCTATGGAGCACTTCAAATGTGTCTAGACCAAATGAGAGCTATTTATTTGCATGAATTTATTCACACATTTATTGAATACCAACTATGTGCCAGGCACTATGCTAAGTGCAGGAAAAACAGAGCTTGCTAATGATAGTGTGGGCTCTCAAGGAACTTATAATCTACAGTGATGAATATTTGAACAGGCCAAATAGGATACCTTGGGTGACATGCCTACTCAGTTCACCAAAGTGTAGGGCAGGATTGGCTTCTATAGCCATTATTTCCCACCTGGAGTTTTCCTTCTTAGCTTCCAGTGAACTGGTTGTTTTATTTAAGTTAGGAAGCTATGCCTTCTCAAGTCCATGTATCAATACAAGCCTTAACTCACTTTCTTTTTGTCCAAAAGGTTAGCACCATAAGGCAAGTTAAAAAACATGATATTATGTACTAAGGGAACTTGGAAGGGAAAAGTTACCTTTCAGATTTTATTTTAATTGAATTGGGTCTTTGATGGAGCTAGCATTGCAAAGTGATACACAATCCATAGAGAAATAGCATTCCAGATCTTTGCTGTCCAGCATGGTAGCCATGTGGCTATTGAGCCCTGGAAATATAACTAGTCCAAAATGAGATATACTATAATTATAAAATAGACACCTGATTTCAAAAAGTTACTATGAAATAAATGATGCAAAATACCTTAGTAATAAGGTTTATATTGATTATATGTTGAATTGATATTTTAATACATGTTAAGTAAAATATGTTATTAGTGTCACTTTTAAGATTTTTTAAATATAGCTTCCCCCCAAATTTAAAATATGACAAATGTTAATATGTTTAATGGGCAACATGCGCTAGTTGTAGGTTTAAATGGGAGCTTTCTATTTGTTCATAAAGTGTTTTTTTCAGAGTTGTCTTTTGGAGCATGAAAGATGTTATAATTTTGTTTTGATTGCTTATTCTAAGACCCAACCGAGCCAAAAACATCACTGAATTTAGAAAAGAAAAAAGTAAGAGATGGTTTCAAATATCTGCCAGATACCAGGTAATGAAGCAAGACTGATTTCTCCAAGAACAAAGATTAGACTGCCAGGCTATTTTGCATACCAAAGAGATTTCCCCTCCTGGATGGTATTTATGCCTCTAACCTCTGAAGGTGCAAAAGGAGAGTTCTCTTTTTCTGCATACCTTTGTAAAGCTTTTGCAATCTAAAATGAAAAATCAAAGCAGAAATCCTGCTTGCCACTGCAGAAAGATTTAACATCCCAAGTTCATCATTTTCAAGAATGATGAAACTGGCAGATAGTTTACTCACAGACCACATTCAGCTTTTAAATAAGCCCTTAGAGGGTAGGAAGTCTTTTTTGGGGGGAGGGGTTCTCAATTTACCTAATTTTATTACAGTTATATTTGATTAGGCTTCATACTCAAAATATTAATTTGCTCTAATCAGCATTATTTTATAGGGAAGAGTTGAATTGGCCCCAAGCTATTTGGTTTTACATTTTCTATTGGCTAAATATTGATGGTTCCCCCAAACCTATCACTTTCTCTGCATTCTTTTTTTTTAATTAATTTTAATTGGAGGATAATTGCTTAAGAAAGATGTGTTGGTTTCTGCCATACAACAATGTAAATGAGCCATAAGTATACATATATATATGTATGTATCTCCCTTTTCTCATGAGCCTCCCTCCCAGCCTCCCCCCAGGACTCTTTGATTTATCCTTTTTATAGCCTTTTATTGTCTAGCACAGTCCTTTTGTACTTAGCAAATCCCTCTGAAACAGTTTTAATCAACAGCCAGAGTTCATTTGGCCAAGTTCAAAGATTTATATAGCTTCCCCTGTCTGCTTTCCCCATTTCTCTTGACTGTTTTTGCCCCAATAAATATTTGTTGAACTAATAAAAATGTTTGACTTCTAGCTCTCCCTTTCTTCTGTCCTTTTCCTGAGTATATGCATGTCTTTCTAGCTCCTTCTGTCTCTCTTTTTTCCCAATGTGTCTTCAACTGTTTCTCATAATGACTAAATCAGCCTCACATTCTCCTTTGGCTGTTTGGCTGTTTGTGTGTATCACATGTCTATCTTTTTTATCCATGTTAGCTTCACCTTCTGCCCATTTTCACATACACATCCGACTAAACTGGTCATCATATAAAATTAAGATGTATTTACATAGCTATTAAAGATGTAAGCTAGTAACTTAAATCTATTTATTTACTCTATCGTTTATTTAATAAACTCATTTTTTTCATTTTTGAGTAGATTTTTGCTCTCTTAATTTTAAAGGGAATGAGCAAAATATTGATTTATTTCTCTCCAGACCAGGAAAAAACACTTAATTTTCCTTTTACTTAAATTGCTGTCAATGGCTTTTCCCATGAAATATTGACCCAAGTGAGATAAACTAGATTCTACTCTCAATATATGGGCTTCCTTGGTGGCTCACTGGTAAAGAATCTGCCTACAACTCAATCCCTGGTTGGGAAGATCCCCTGGAGAAGGAAATGGCAACTCACTGCAGTATTCTTGCCTGGGAAATCCCATGGGCAGAGGAACCTGGCAGGCTACAGTCCATGGAGTCACAAAGAGTCAAACATGACTGAGAGACTACACAACAACAGTTATCTATGTATAGAGTTTTTATTTTCTTTTCAAACTTATGGAGTTTGGGTTTTTTAAAAAATTGTTTTGCTTTACCTACTATGATGGTGACATTCAAACCTGTGGCAGTAACCATTTGGTGCTAGGAATAATCAGCCCCAGTATTCCATTTTTTGCTCCTTGGAGCACAACAACTTACTATTGGGAGCCAGATTTGAGAGGAACCTCTCCATTAATCACCCTCATCTACTTGGAAAATGAAAATTTTTCCAGTATGGGTTCCTGCTTCCCAGCATTCAGGCCTGGGGCGAGTATTGGACTTCATCTCTCATAAATCAAATTTCAGAATTGCATGTTTAATCATCTGAGGTCATAGCTGTGACTTGAAGGCTAAAAATGACAATATTTTATCAGATTTTTGTGAAAAGTATACTATAAGTGGCCACCAAATCTAAGTATTTAGAGCAGATGTATGTATAGTTTAAAAAGAAACAGAAAGAAAGAAAACAGGACTGGTACCCCAGAAATTATCATTAACTTGACAATATGAGTTTCTCAGAAATATATCTGGTGGAGATTTAAGCATCTTCACTCTCTAAGATAGTTATAGAAAAGAACTTGTTTAATAAATGAGGTAGGGTGAGACAGCGAAATGAAATATTGATTTTCAGTCACCAGCTGTCATTGGCTCACCTGTGCAACTCCTGAATAAGCAGTAGCTGTGTGACAGAGGGCTGAATCCGTGAACATGGCAGCTGTCTGAACAGATTTCTCATTAATATATTTGAATTCATTTTAAGGTCTTTCCTTAAATGAGAGTGCACTGAAAATTAACCTTTTTTCTCTTTCAGGTTTCTGTTTGTTTTCTCTTCATTTTAATAGAAAAATATTTTTCAGGAAGCAGCTCAGAGGAAATGATTTGGATCCAGTTTAACAAAAAATGTGTTTCATTCAGCAAACTTTTGTCAAGGGTCTACTATGTGGAATGCAGAGTAATAGTTAAGAACTAGGTTCTAGGAGTCAACAGAGACCTTACTAGCTCTCAGAACATTTAACACAGAGAAATGGAGAGTTGTATTAAATAAGCTAGACCGCCTCACTCCCAGATACATCTACCTTTCCCCCATCTTTATCCACACACTCTTCTTCACTGTCATCTCCTCACAAATCCCTCTCTGGCTGTTGCAGCCCTAACATCTTTTCGATGTCCTTCTGAATCCTACAGCTTAGATCTGCACGGGCACGTCTACACCACTTATATCTTAGCCTGTCTAGACATATAAAATTGGTTGAAATTCTGAAATCCATGGGAAATAAAGGGAGACTCTTTGGAAAGTTTGAAGAGAAAGAAAGCCCAGATTCTGAAGTCAGAAGGCTGTGGGCAGGGTATTCAGTTTAAGCACCAGTTCTCTCAGTCATAGTAGGCAGAATTCACATACCTTATAAGGTTGTGAGAAATGAATGAGAGAAGATACTTAAAGTACTTTGCACAGTATGTAGCACATAGTGAAGGGCTCCAGAAATGATAGGTATTTTTAGGGGTAAAAGTCACACCCACGGTTAGCAAAATACAGTAATTATTGTAAATAATTACTAAGAGCTATGGGGACAGGGAGAAGGGGACAAATCATTTATAGCCAGGGGACAGGTGTGATGAAGAACTCTTCAAGGAAGATGTGATTGAATATTGCGATTTAACAAGTAGAGATTATAGCAAGTTTCAGTCGAAGAAAACCAAGTGAACACCTGTTTCAGACTGTAGGTTTCATTCATTTTGATATCCCTAGAACCTGCAGTAATGTCTGGCATAGAGTAAGTATTCAGCAAGTATTGGATAAATGCATACTGAAAAGACTAGAAGAATTAAATCAAAAATTCCAATTCTATAGACAGTCAGAAGTATATTTTGGCAGGGAATTTAACAGGAAATAATGTTAGAAAGGTCAGTCGGGGCTATATTATGAAACAAATTGAGAGATATAAGCAATACCATGTTTTTTCTTTGTTTGAGTTTAATTCTTTAAGTAGGTAATACTTGGACATGATAGAAGATACAGAGGAGTAGACAGTGAAAAGTGAGTGTCCCTCCAACCCTTTCCCCTCAGCCTCTCAGTCACCTTGCATGAAGAAAACTTCCAGAGGAAGTTTTTTTTTTCTGATTTCTTATATTTTCACACTTACACAAACACATACACATGTGTACATGTGTGCTCATACACATCATATACGCTCAAACATTAGGTGACACTGTTTTTTTGACTCACTTGAATACACAAAGTATTAGCTGTATGAATAAATGGTGTCTGTGACATTTAACTTGTTAATTCACCCTATTTACATATTTAAAACCACACATTATATAAAATCATGTATAAATTAGAAGACATTTTTCTACTCTTAACATTTCACAAGCAGTAGAATTCAAAATCTGCCCATGCATCTTTTATTGTTTTTTCTAATCCCAGAGCCCCCTTTTTGAGTCCCCAGCAGTTAGCCAAGTACATTATCTGACGTCCATCTAAGATTTTTGAGAGGAAGTATTTTTGAATCTACATATGATTCTGACCCTGGATATTTTATTCCTAGTTACAATTACCCATTTATATGACCTTAAGATGATTGTCTTCTGAATCTATCCTGTAGGTATAGATTTAGATCTTAACAATGTAACTCTATACTATATCACTTTTAAAAATCTGTTACATTTTTTCAGACTTACACAAGAGTAGAGAAAATTGTATAGGAGTAGGACCTCTCATATTTTTATCATCCAGATTCAATATTTATTATTATTTTTAATATAATCACCATGACATTATAACATGTATAAAAATTTAACATCGAACACCCAGTTGATAATCAAGAGTTGGCCATTTGTCTCAAAAATGCAGTTTTTATGGAAAGTCCACCTTCACTTATAGAAGTCCACTTTCATTTATGGAAAGTCCACTTTCACTTTCCATAAAAACTGCATTTTTGAGACAAATGGTCAACTCTTGATTATCAACTGGGTGTTCGATGTTAAATTTTTATACATGTTATAATGGCATGATGATTATATTAAAAATAATAATAAATGTTGAATCTGGGTGGTAAGAATATGGGAGATCCCATACAATTTTTTCTACTCTTATGTAAGTCTGAAAAATGTAACAGAAATTTCAGTTGATTTATTTGTTCACATCAGTATCCAGAAAGATTCACATATTGCATTTGGTTGTGTTTCTTAAATCTCTGTACTCTAAGCAGTGGTACCCAACCTTTTAGGCACCAGGGTCTGGTTTCATGGAAGATAATTTTTCGGTGGTGAGGGGACGGTTTCAGGATGATTCTCGTAAGGGGCACACAACCGAGTCCCTTGCGTGCACAGCTCACATGAAGTTTGCACTCCTGTGAGAATCTAATGGTACCCGCTGATCTGACAAGAGGCAGAGCTCGGGTGGTAACACAAGCAATGGGGAGCAGCTGTAAATACAGATGAAGCTTCACTTGCTCACCTGCCACTAAATGTAATGAGCCAGCAACTGGTACCAGTCCATGGCCTAGGTACCCTGCTCTAAAGCATCTTTCTTTTACTGCTGCCATTAACTTACTGAACAAACTCATTAGCATCTTGTAGAGTATGCACTTCATGGATTTGTCTATTGGTTTTACTTGATTCCATTTACCTTGCTTCCATATTTCTTGTATTTCCTATAAATGGAAGTTAGATCTAAATGCTTAATTAAGCTCAGGTTCAGTTTGGGGTAAGATTTCTTTGTCGGTGGTGCTCTGTGTTCTATAGTATATTATATCAAGAGGTACAGTGTCTGATTGTCCCATGTTTTAGTGATGAGTAGATCAAAAGACTCACTGGGTGATTGTCCCCTCCAATGCAAATTTTGTCATCAGCCTTTCATCTAATGGTTTCGTCTATTGATGATTATTGCCCCAATCAATTATTTCATTAGAGATTACAGAATGGCCATTTTTAAAATTTTATCATTCCGTCTACACTTATTGGTTAAAATACTTACGTTAAAAAGAACTTTGTCTCTTTAGCTGGGGAGTTTTGGGTTGCCCTGAAATATAGCTCATGCAGGGAAGTCAAGATAAATACTTAATTTTTAAATTGCCATTTTTCAGTATAACATGTTGGTACTCAAGCTACTTCCAAAGGTGTCCAATGAGAGGTATTTTGATTTAAGTGGGAGAGGGAAGTATTCTCTTTTATTTAAAAAAAATCTTTATAAACTCGTGGGTTTTTTATGTTTTCAGTCTGTTTCAATTCACCTATTACTGTTTTTGATGGTCAAACTGTCCCATCTTTACCTACTGGGAGCCCTTTTCATTGCATTTTGTTTTTTGGTTTATTTTTTCAATTTAAATAATTTATTGAGTAAAATCGTTTTATGTTGTTGTTTTGGTTTCTACTATACAGCAAAGTGATTTAGTTATACATATTCATATATCCCCTCTTTCATAGATTTCCTTCCCATTTAAGTTGCATTAAGTTTGGAAGTGGCCTTTAAAAAAAGTTTGTTTTTATATCTAACACCTGCATTTATGAGGTCATTCCTTAAGAAATAATGTACTTACATCCTTTCTTTCCAATTCTGACAGATACTCTTTATGAGCATCCAAAACTAGCATTGATTGAGAATATTTCCACTTACTGTGTCTCTCCTAAACTGTACTTTGTGGATAAAAATAAATGGGAATGGAGAATTACTACATTACATAAATGATTTTATAAGGATATGAATATAAGGCCATTCCCTTTTTTTCTGAGGAAAACATTGGGAGAGAACCCCCTACCTTGTATTTGGGATATATGGTGCATTTCTCTTTGTGTGTGTGCATGTGCAGGCTGTGCATATATTTTTAACAATGTTAACACTGTATATCTCCTTTGTTATCATGTGCCTATGTCTTAGAGATGGCTCCATCTTGGTGCTCCATTCTTTTTAGCAGATGCACAGTGTTTTGCTGTTTAGATGTACCAGGCCCAAATTGATAGACATTTAGCTTGTTTCCAATATTTTGCTACTATAAACAAATAAGCCATTTCATACATATGCAAGTTTATCATTAGGATAAAATCCTAAAGTGGAATTGTTACATTAAAAGATAAGTGTATTTTTCATTTGCAAGTTGACCTCCATAGAGGTTGTTCCATTTAACACTCCCACCAACAATGTATGAGGGTACCTGTTGGTCCATACTCTCACCAACACACCATGTTCAAATATGTGGGGTTTTAATACAATAATAAAAACTGTCCCCACACTGATTTTCAAAGGAGAAAATGTTTAAGAAAGATATTCTAACAAGAAATTATCTGTCAAAAGAGAAGCCTATTCTGAAGAATCCATTGGCCAATATAATCCATGTTTATATTATACCAGAGTATCTTTGTGCATGTCATGTCTCTTCATATATTAGATCAGCCATGCAGCTCAATTTGTCAGCAAGTGACAATGGGAGGATTTCTTGAAATCATTTTCCAACTATGCATAAAGATGGATATCTGATGTAAAGAAATTTTTGTATACCTCTGGATCTTTGCCAATCATATCATTATATAGAATAACAATATGACCAGTTCATCAGTAATTGCAAACAAACATTTTTTGGAAGCCCTCCAGTCCCCATCCCTCTAAATTAACTTTAGTTTTAGTGCTTAAGCAAGCAAATATATCACATTGAGTATTTTTCAGACTTATCTCTTCTTATTATTGTAACGTGATGTTCCCATATGGAAGACGAATATTTCTGAAACTTGTTTCTTCAAGGACTGGATGAATAACAGCTTGCTTTGCAAATCTGACAAAGCAGTATTCAGCATAGAACTCAGGGATAAGTGCTGAGAATCAAACCTCTGACTTGTTTTTCTTTGTTCAAGAAAATATTTGCAAGAGCAGAAGTGGTAACTTGAGGGCTTACAGAAGTGATTCTTTGGGTAAGACCACCGGCCCCCAAAGTGTTTGCTTCTTCATCGGATCTATTCGGGGCGGTACAAGATAGAACACTGGTATGAGGAACTAAATAGATGCAGTCTGAGCTTCATAGTAGATTTTGTGATGAAGGGGATAGGAAACACATTAGCATATGTGAAGAACAGTGTTTATGGAGAAATGGAAGATGCTTTTTGTTCTACTTCAGTTCACATCAGTTCAGTGCCTCAGTCATGTCCGACTCTTTGCGACCCCATGGACTACAGCATGCCAGGCTTCCCTGTCCATCATCAACTCCCAGAGCTTACTCAAGCTCATGTCCATTGAGTCGGTGATGCCATCCAACAATCTCATCCTCTGTCGTCCCCTTCTTTTCCCACCTGCAATCATTCCCAGCATCAGGGTCTTTTCAAATGAGTCAGTTCTTCGCATCAAGTGGCAAAGGATTGAAGTTTCAGCTTCAACATCAGTCCTTCCGATGAATTTCAGGACTGATTTCCTTTAGGATGGACTAGTTGGATCTCCTTGCTGTCCAAGGGATTCTCAAGAGTCTTCTCCAACATCACAGTTCAAAAGCATCAATTTTTGGTGCTCAGCTTTCTTTATAGTCCAACTCTCACATCCATACATGACTACTGGAAAAACCAAAGCTTTGACTAGACAGACCTTTGTTGGCAAAGTAATGTTTCTGCTTTTTAATATGCTGTCTAGGTTGGTCATAGCTTTTCTTCCAAGGAGCAAGCATCTTTTAATTTCTTGGCTGCAGTCACCATCTGCAGTGATTTTGGAGCCCCCAAAAATGAAGTCTGTTACTATTTCCATTGTTTCCCCATCTATTTGCCATGAAGTGATGGGATCTTAGACGCCATGATCTTAGTTTTCCGAATGTTGAGTTTTAAGGCAACTTTTTTACTCTCCTCTTTCATTTTCATCAAGAGGCTCTTTAGTTCTTCTTCGCTTTCTGCCGTAAGGGTGGTGTCATCTGCATATCTGAGGTTATTGATATTTCTCCCGGCAATCTTAATTCCAGCTTGTGCTTCATCCAGTCCAGCAATTCTCATGATGTACTCTGCATATAAGTTAAATAAGCAAGGTGACAATATACAGCCTTGACGTACTCCTTTTCCAATTTGGAACCAGTCTGTTGTTCCATGTCTGGTTCTAACTGTTGCTTCTTGACCTGCATACAGATTTCTCAGGAGGCAGGTGAGGTGGTCTGATATTCCCATCTCTTGAAGAATGTTCCACAGTTTGCTGTGATCCACACAGTCAAAGGCTTTGGCATAGTGAATAAAGCAGAAGTAAATGTTTTTCTGGAACTCTCTTGCTTTTTCGATGACCCAACAGATTTTGGCAATTTGATCTCTGGTTCCTCTGCCTTTTCTAAATCCAGCTTGAACATCTGAGAGTTCACAGTTCACATATTGTTGAAGCCTGGCTTGGAGAATTTTGAACATTACTTTGCTAGCCTGTGAGATGAGTGCAATTTGCGGATGTTTGAGCATTTTTGGCATTGCTTTTCTTTGAGACTGGAATGAAAACTGACCTTTTCCAGTCCGGTGTCCACTGCTGAGTTTTCCAAATTTGCTAGCATATTGAGTGCTGCACTTTCACAGCATCATCTTTTAGGATTTGAAACAGCTCAACTGGAATTCCATCACCTCCGCTAGCTTTGTTCATAGTGATACTTCCTAAGGCCCACTTAACTTTTCGCATTCAGGATGTCTGGCTCTAGTTGAGTGATCACACCATCATGATTATCTGGGTCATGAAGATCTTTTTTGTACAGTTCTTCCATGTATTCTTGCCACCTCTTAATATCTTCTGCTTCTATTAGGTCCATACCATTTCTGTCCTTTATTGTTCCCATCCTTGCATGAAATGTTCCCATGGTATCTCTAATTTTCTTGACAAGATCTCTAGTCTTTCCCATTCTATTGTTTTCCTCTATTTCTTTGCCATAGGTCACTGAAGAAGGCTTTCTTATCTCTCCTTGCTATTCTTTGGCACTCTGCATTCAAATGGGTATATCTTTCCTTTTCTCCTTTGCCTTTCACTTCTTTTCTTTTCACAGCTATTTGTAAGGCCTCCTCTGACAACCATTTTGCCTTTTTGCATTTGTTTATCTTGGGGATGGTCTTGATCCCTGCTTCCTGTACAATGTCAGGAACTTCTGTCCATAGTTCTTCAGGCACGCACTCTATCAGATCTAATTCCTTGAATCTTTTTCTCACTTCCACTGTATAATCATAAGGGATTTGATTTAGATCATACTTGAATGGTCTAGTGGTTTTCCCTACTTTCTTCCATTTAAGTCTGAATTTGGCAATAAGGAGTTGATGATCTGAGTCACAGTCAGCTCCAGACCCTGGTCTTGTTTTTACTCACTGTATAGTATAGAGCTTCTCCACCTTTGGCTGCAAAGAATATAATCAATCTGATTTCAGTATTGACCATCTGGTGATGTCTATATGTAGAGTCTTCTCTTGTGTTGTTGGAAGAGGGTGTTTGCTATGACCAGTGCATTCCTTAGCAGAATTCTATTAGCCTTTTCCCTGCTTCATTCTGTATTCCAAGGCCAAATTTACCTGTTACTCCAGATGTTTCTTGACTTCATACTTTTGCATTCCAGTCCCCTGTAATGAAAAGGACATCTTTTTTGGGTATTAATTCTAGAAGGTCTTGTAGGTCTTTATAGAACCATTCAGCTTCAGCTTCTTCAGCATTACTGGTCGGAACATAGACTTGGATTACTGTGAGATTGAATGGTTTGTCTTGGAAACAAACAGATCATTCTGCCATTTTTGAGATTGCATCCAAGTACTGCATTTTGAACTCTTTTGTTGACTGTGATGGCTACTCCATTTCTTCTAAGGGATTCTTGCCCACAGTAGTAGATATAATGGCCATCTGAGTTAAATTCACCCATTCCAGTCCATTTTAGTTTGCTGACTCATAAAATGTTGACTTTCACTCTTGCCATCTCCTGTCAGAGCACTTCCAATTTGCCTTGATTCATGGACCTGACATTCCAGGTTCCTATCCAATATTACTCTTTACAGCATCGGACCTTGCTTCTATCACCAGTCACATCCACAACTGGGTATTGTTTTTGCTTTTCTCCATCCCTTCATTCTTTCTGGAGTTTTTTCTCCACTGATCTCCAGTAGCATATTGGGCAGCTACTGACCTAGGGAGTTCCTCTTTCAGTGTCCTATCTTTTTGACATTTCATACTGTTCATGGGGTTCTCAAGGCAAGAGTATTGAAGTGGTTTCCCATTCCCTTCTGCAGTGGACCACATTTTGTTAGTACTTTCCACCATGACCTGTCCGTCTTGGGTGGCCCTACACAGCATGGCTCATAGTTAATTCACTGAGTTAGACAAGACTATGGTCCATTTGATCAAATTGGTTAGTTTTCTGTGATTGTGTTTTTCAGTCTGTCTGCCCTCTGATGGAGAAGGATAAGAGACTTATAGAAGCTTCCTGATGGGAGAGACTGACTGAGGGGAAAACTGAGTCTTGTTCTGATGAGTGGGACCATGATCATAAATCTTTAATCCAATTTTCTGTTGATGGTATCTTCCCTGGTGGCTCAGATGGTAAATCATCTGCCTACAATGCAGGAGATCCAGGTTTGATCCCTGGGTTGGGAAGATCCTCTGGAGAAGGAAATGACAACCCACTCCAGTACTCTTGCCTGGCAAATCCCATGGATGGAGGAGCATTGTAGGCAACAGTCCTCCAGTCGCAAAGAGTCGGACACGACTGAGCGACTTTACTTTCACTTTCTGTTGATGGTTGAGGCTGTATTCCCTCCCTATTATTTGACCTGAGGCCAAACTTTGGTGGAAGTAATAAAAATAATGGAGTCTTCCTTCAAAAGGTCCCATGCACTCACTGCTCACTCAGTACCCTCAACCCTGCAGCAGGCCACTGCCGACCCATGCCTCCACCAGAGACTCCTGGACACTCACAGGCAAGTCTGGGTCAGTCTCTCGTATGGTCACTGCTCCTTTCTTCTGGGTCCTGGTGCCCATAAGGTTCTGTTTTTTGCCCTCCAAGAGTCTATTTCCCCCGTCCTGTGTAAGTTCTGGCAGCTGTATGTTGGTGTTAATGGGACCTCCTCCAAAAGGGCTTATGCCATACCCAAGTCTGCTCCACCCAGAGCCCCTGCCCCTGCAGCAGTCCACTGCTGACCTGTACATCCACAGGAGACACTTAAACACAGTTCTACTTCATACTCTTAAATGCACTGTGTTGTGTGCTGTCCCTTGTAAAGAATGATGACGCCACTCAATCAGCCACCATTAGCAGAGGTTACACTTCAAGTTGTGTTTTTCCAGCCACAGTAATGAGCTTGTATTAAGCCACCTGCCTCCTCTACCTTTTTCCTCTCTAGGCCCTCTTGAAACCAATAGTGCACACTGGCAAACAGTTGCTTAGACTTAATGCTGGAGTGAGTAGTTGTAAGTTAGCAGGCCTTTCCATGGATTAAGCCTTGGCTTCATTATCACTGGACTATAACCCACTGAGCTCCCTGGCCCCACACCCATAATGCATCACAACTCATTTAAAATTAGATGACCATGAATACACTGGGGAAAGTCATGCCCTAGCTAAAGAACAAAAAATTGCCTGTTTCTGTTTATAATCCTAGTCATTAAAGACTATATCACCTGGCCCTTCGCCACATTCTATATACTTAAAAAGATACTAAGATAACATAATTTTGGCACAATTTTATTTTAATTCAGTGGTGAAATTGTGAGTGGAAAATTATAAGAAACTCTGAATCTCTTCTTTACTGGCAGCCTTATTGCCAGTAATGGTAACATTGTTACCATTCCTGAGCCCTAAGGTACTGTTGTTTAGCCATTTTTTAGTTGATAAATCATGTCTGACTCTTGCGAACCTATGGACTGTAACCCGCCAGGCTCCTTTGTCCATGGAATTCTCTAGGCAAGAATACTGGAGTGGGTAGCCGTTCCCTTCTCCAGGGAGTTTTCCGGACCCAGGGATTGAACCCACCTTTTCTGCAAAGGCAGGTGGATTATTTACCACTGAGCCACCAGGGAAGCCCATTAAAGAATATGTCTTACCAAAACAAGTAAATATGTGGGGGTATTGAAAATATGATATCTATATATTTTTATATCAAACTCATTAATATAGTGAGACAGTTTCTACATAGAGGCCTACAAGAAGTACGTGTATCTTATATACTCAGCAGAAGATAAAGTCCTGTCCTAAGAACTAATTCTAGGTCCAATTAACTCTTGGCTGCATGACCAATCTTAACTGATTCAGAAATAGGAAGAACCATCTTCTATGGTTCTTCCAAAGGAATCAAACTTACTGTGTCCAGTTCAGTTCAGTTCAGTCACTCAGTCGTGTCCTACACTTTGCGACCCCATGAACTGTGGCACGCCAGGCCTCCCTGTCCATCACCCAATCCCGAAGTTTACCCAAACTCATGTCCATTGAGTCGGTGATGCCATCCACCCATCTCAACCTGTCTTCCCCTTCTCCTCCTGCCCCCAATCCCTCCCAGCATCAGAGTCTTTTCCAATGAGTCAACTCTTCGCATGAGGTGGCAAAGTACTGGAGCCTCAGCTTTAGCATCATTCCTTCCAAAGAAATCCCAGGGTTGATCTCCTTCAGAATGGACTGGTTGGATCTCCTTGCAGTCCAAGGGACTCTCAAGAGTCTTCTCCAACACCACAGTTCAAAAGCATCAATTCTTTGGTGCTCAGCCTTCTTCACAGTCCAACTCTCACATCCATACATGACCAC
>SJXQ01007119.1:202094-221832 GCA_006408695.1 Aepyceros melampus | reverse complement strand
GGTATTCCCAACTCTTTGAGAATTTTTCAAAGTTTATTGTGATCCACACAGTCAAAGGTTTTGGCATAGTCAATAAAGCAGAAATAGATGTTTTTCTGGAACTCTCCTGATTTTTTGATGATCTAGCAGATATTGGCGATTTGATCTCTGGTTGTGTCCAGGGACAAGTTAAATGGTTCACAATGGGGCACATGGACTAAGTGAATAGAAAATTAGAAACGAGAAATATTTTAGGGAGGCAGCTAGCATAGTAGATACAAATGCGGGCTTTGGGAAGTACCACACTTGCATTGTAAAAATCCTAAAGATCTATAGCAGAGCATGAAATGGTGGTTAAGACCATGGGCTGTGGATCAAACAAATGGATTATTTAGCTAAGCTGCTGACCCTCTGTAACTTTAATTAAGCTACTTACCATTTCCCATTTCCACATTTGTGAAAGGAAGATAATAGAACTTACCTCATAGGGTTGCATAGGGTAAACAATAAGTGAGCTCATCCATTTACAGAGAGCAGGCAGAAAGTAAGGCTCAATAAATGATACAGTCTTTTCTAGCAGCAGCAGTAGAAGTCAAAGTAGATGTAAAAAATAGCCAACCTAAATGTGGATTAAACTCTTGACTGTGATCTCATTAGCATCAGATTTATACTTATGAAAACTTAAATGTGAATAATGCCCTATTCTTGCTGTCTCACTTTTATTCCCATGAAGCTCTCCTTGAACCTCTTTGAACCCTCTAGTCCTTTTTCTCTTTCCATTTTCTCCCAGAGCAAGAGTTTCTTCCTAGCCCTGCCCTTCTTTACTGCCTTTAATCTATTTTGATGCTGAAATCAGAGTAATTTAAATTATAAGTCCTACCATATTGCTAATTTGGCAGCTGCTCATGATCATTGGTTGACATTGGCTCTGAGCAAGAAACATCGAAACGTGATGAAGATTACTGATACATAAACTGACTTGAGAGGAAAGGGAGAAATAGTGAATTTTTTGTTTCTTTTTGGACCCTTTAGGCTAGATGCCAGTGTTTCCATTTGAGTATTAAGTGCTTGGCCAGGTCAGCAAGAAACTATTGATAAAGCATCTAATGTGATGCCAAGAACCCAGCAGTACACATTACACTGTAATTGCTGATGAGGCCCAATGGTTGAGCAATATATTGGTTTAATATTCTTGAATCATAGTTAACCAAACTCTCTGTGCTTCAGATTTTTCATCTGTAGTGAGGAGGTTAACCTGGATGATCTCTATATTCCCTTGGGTCCTGTAAGGCATGATTTCTTTATACCATCTGAAGGACTAAGGTTTGGAATACACAAAATCCCCATCATAAAGAAATGTTCTCCCTACAACAATCTGGCTTCAGTATAACTGCAATAGGAGAATAAAAGGGATCAATGTAATTAAATGCCACATAAATCAGACGATGTTGACCATTTTAACACCTCAGCCCCAATATACCAGAGGATTAGGAGTTTTAACTGCCACATTTGTCACTTTGATTTCTGCCATTATTATCTCCTAAAGTGCTATGTGATATTGACTTTTTTTTTTCTGTGAAAGTGATTGACAGATTTTATAAAGATAACTAATGAGATACTTCAACATACCCCAACTGTTGCAAAGTTTATCTTTTGGGAATTACTATGGCATCTTGTTGACACAAAGACTGTTTCTTTGTGACTCCACATTACTGTGCATCAACTATTACAAGGAGAGTACTTCCCAACTTTACCAGCAAATTATTTACCTTCAATTATTTGTCTTTATGAACTCCAGATTGTGACTAATAATAACTATTAAACTATATTTATTATAGCTTATTTCCCATACTTGGCAAAACAAAAACAAAAACATATAACTGATACTTAGAGCATTTGGTCAGCATGAGACATGCAATCACAAGTTGATGTAATTCTCACTAAAAGGAAATGTATATGATATTTTAATTAGCTTCATCTTAATTAAGTATCAAATTTCTCTTGTGAATTTGAAACACCAAGATATCTTGGAAACTCCTAGATACTTAAAAAGATTTCTAGTGATCCACGGATTATAATTTGGAAACTTAACGAATACATTAGGTAACAATCAACCAAATAATGATTATCATTATTACTGATGTTGTTATTTATTGGGCAATTATTAACATTATATGCCAGAACTTGTTTTAAACACTGCACACTTCAGTTCAGTTCAGTCACTCAGTAGTGTCCGACACTTTGCGACCCCATGAATCGCAGCACGCCAGGCCTCCCTGTCCATCACCAACTCCCGGAGTTCACTCAGNGGTGACTGCAGCCATGAAATTAAAAGACACTTACTCCTTGGAAGAAAAGTTATGACCAACCTAGATAGCATATTGAAAAGCCGAGACATTACTTTGCCCACTCCAGTGTTCTTGCCTGGAGAATCCCAGGGATGAGGGAGCCTGGTGGGCTGCTGTCTATTGGGTCACACAGAGTCGGACACGACTGAAGCGACTTAGCAGCAGCAGTCAAGGCTATGGTTTTTCCTGTGGTCATGTATGGATGTGAGAGTTGGACTGTGAAGAAGGCTGAGCGCCGAAGAATTGATGCTTTTGAACTGTGGTGTTGGAGAAGACTCTTGAGAGTCCCTTGGACTGCAAGGAGATCCAACCAGTCCATTCTGAAGATCAGCCCTGGGATTTCTTTGGAAGGAATGATGCTAAGGCTGAAACTCCAGTACTTTTGCCACCTCGTGTGAAGAGTTGACTCATTGGAAAAGACTCCGATGGTGGGAGGGATTGGGGGCAGGAGGAGAAGGGGACGACCGAGGATGAGATGGCTGGATGGCATCACAGACTCGATGGACGTGAGTCTGAGTGAACTCCAGGAGTTGGTGATGGACAGGGAGGCCTGGCGTGCTGCGATTCGTGGGGTCACAAAGAGTCGGACACGACTGAGTGACTGAACTGAACTGATAACCTTTACAGCTGACAGATTCTGCTTTCACGGTGTTGAAATTATCAGCACCCCTCCTTTCTCAGCTTGTCTGCTGACGTTTCTGCCATCGATGTTAATTCTTGCTGTGTACAACTAGCCACGTTACACCTGGACGAGGTGACAGAGGCTTGAGATCCACTCCTCCCATCCAGGGCTTCCGACTCTGGGAATGTCGTTCTTTAGAGCAAAATGGCTAATTAGCTTCCATTCCCCTGGGAAAGGTGAAGCTGAGACAAGCTTAAAGAAATTTTTAATTAGACTTGTGCCTTTTCAGGCAAGAAGTAATTCTGCCTCTGCCTCTGCCTCTGCCTCTGGGAGATAGGGAAGGGCCAAGGGAGGGCCAAAGAAAGGGAGTGACTCTTGTGGGGTTTGTAAGTTTAGGACGATTTAGTTGTAAGTTTCAAGTGCTCTGAGTTCCCACATCGACAGACGCTTGGCTGTGCTTTGCTTTCCCAAGCCCTGTTTTGAAGTATTTACTCCACGGCAAAGTCTGAGCAGAATTTTAGTGGACTGCCTTTCCAGCCAGCCTGCATGGCCCCTTGTGATCTTGCAGAGTGGCTGTGATTGCATATGGGTGCATTTGGGGGGACGGCGCGTGTAACCTTTAGGGTGGTGGGGTTGCATCTCCACAGAGAGACTGTCTCCTGATGACCCCAGTCCTCCACCCGAGGGTCAGCTGAATTTGGTAACAGGAAGTGGGCACTCAAAAGGTGCCCATCTTGACTCCCTGCTGGTCCAGCGGTTGAGTGTCTGCCTGCCAATGCGGGGGACACAGGCTCCATCCCCGGTCTGGGAAGATTCCACACGCCTCGGGGAGGGGGGACCGAAGCCTGCACGCCCTCGAGCCTGTGCAGCGCGGGAGACCCGTGCACTGGGAAGCCTGCATCCCGCGGCCGAGAGCCGCGCAGCGACTGAGACCCAGCGCCACAGATGAACAAGTGAAATCAGTGTTTTTGAAAGGTGTCCATCTGTCTCTCTTTATTCACCTTGGCAGGAAGGTCTTCCCAGCCCTCCTAGAAAAATCTCTGCCATTAGTTACAGAAATACTGTTCATGGTTAATAATTTACTGGTTTTTCTTTTTCTTCTTTTTTTTACAACCAATGTCTCTTGTTGCTTACTCACTAAGTCATGTCTGACTCTGCGACCCTGTGGACTGTAGCCCGCCAGGATCCTCTGTCTGTGGGATTTCCTGGGCAAGAATCCTGGAGTGGGTTGCCATTTCCTTCTCCAGGGGATCTTCCCGACCCAGGGACTGAACCCCGTCTCCCGCTTGGCGGCTGGGTCCTTCACTGTTCAGCCACCAGGGAGGCCCCCTAGTGGTCGTCTTAATATTAAAAGTCTCTGCTTGGAATGAATGTTAACTTAAAAATACCTCTTAGAAGTAATGCTGCGTGTGTAAATTTCAGAGAACCTTTTTCTTAGAAGAAACCTGCCTCTTTCCTTCCCCTCAGGAGTGTTTCACGACATCTCTGTTGCTTGGTGAGTAACAGACATGAAAACAGGCCCTCAAGAATCAAGCTACATTTGAGGAAGACCGACGTAGACACTGGAGAGGACCCCATGGAGTGCAAGTCTGAGGGGAAAGAAAAGTGCCAGCACAGCTTGACCTTGCTGAATAGAATTAAGAGCATGAAAGAGTCAGCGGAGATGATTGATGTTGTGATCGTCGCGGAAGGGGAGAGGTTCCCCTGCCACAGGCTGGTCCTGGCTGCCTTTAGTCCGTATTTCAAAGCCATGTTTACCTGCGGGCTGCTCGAGTGCACCCAGAGGGAGGTGCTGCTTCACGACATCTCGGCGGAAAGCGTGTCGGTGATTCTGCGTTACATGTACCACGCGGCGCTGGAGGTCAGCAACGCCAACGTGCAGACGGTGGCCGTGGCCGCCTACTTCATGCAGGTGGAGGACGTCTTCCAGGCGTGTCAGAAGCACATGATGGCCCACATGGACGCCTCGAACTGTGTCGGCATCTATTATTTTGCAAAGCAGATTGGACGGAAGACTTGGCCGATCAGTCGAGGAAGTATTTGTACCAGCACTTTGCCGAGGCGAGCTTACATGAGGAGATCCTAGAGGTGGAGGTGCACCAGCTCCTGACGCTTATCCAGTCGGACGACCTGAACGTGTCCAGGGAAGAGAGCATTCTGGACCTCGCCCTGCGGTGGGTCAATCACTGCCCGGACCGACGCACGGAGCACCTCGCGGAGCTCCTGAAGCAGGTGAGGCTGCAGCTGGTCAGCCCTTCCTTTCTGAGACAAGCCCTGAGGAGGAACACGGTGCTCCTGAGCGACGCAACCTGCGTTGACCTCATTCAGGACGCGTTCAAAGCCATCAAGACGCCCCAGCCGCACGCCCTGAGCCTTCGTTACGGCATGGAGGCCACCAGCCTCCTGCTGTGCATTGGCACCAACGCCTCAGGGATCAGGTCAAGACACAGGAACTACGGGGACGCCAGCTTTTGCTATGACCCTGCGTCACGGAAGACCTATTTCATCTCGTCTCCCAAGTACGGGGAGGGTTTGGGCACTGTGTGTACTGGGGTCGTCATGGAAGACAACACCATCGTCGTGGCCGGGGAAGCCAGCGCCTCTAAACTCTCCAGACAGAAGAGCAAGAGCGTCGAGATCTACAGGTTTGTACCCAGCGACGAGCTTGTAAGTTTCTTGCCATTATCTGGCCTTGGCACTGGCAGCAGAAGTTACTGCTGAGAGAGCATGTTTTAAATCACATGTGTTCTGAATTATGCCACGATCATGTATCTGACATAGAGGTAAAATTCATGGTGAAAGCATCCACATTATTCTCCCTCTCTCTTTCATTGTTAAGAATCCGCCTGTGATGCGGGAGACCTGGGTTCGACCCCCGGGTTGGGAAGGGAAAGGCTCCCCACTCCAGTGTTCTGGCCTGGAGAGTCCCATGGACAGCATGGTCCATGGGGTCGCCAAGAGCCGGACACGACTGAGCGACGTTCACTTCACTTTCATTGTTAAGAAGGTACAGATGAAGCTGCGTGAGTTAGTGTGTATATGTTACAATTCCTCTGTTTTCAACCAGTTTCCACCATTTATCCATATGCTATAATCGCTTTGCCTTTGAAGAGCTGCATGTAACTTTTAACAAGAAGAAAAGTTTACCAACAGTGACTCCTTTTTGCTGACACTCTCTACTTCACAATTCACAGTAAGAAGTGATTTGTTTCTTGACCAGAATGTACTATGCGTCCTGTCAGTTTTCATTCTGTGCCCTTAATGAGCGCGTCTCTCTGAAACCTCTTGGAGAAGGAAATGGCAACCCACTCCAGTATTCCTGCCTGGAGAATCTCATGGGCAGAGGAGCCTGAGGGGCTGCAGTTCACGGGGTCGGAAAGAGTCGGACACGACTGAGCGACTAACAACCGCTTCCTAAGCCTCTAATAGTGTAGGATGTTGGCAGCCAAAGACCGCTTCAACCCAGAACTGTAGGAGAGGAGTGTCTGCTTAGCAGACGCGTCTGTCCAGGTCTTGTACGTGGGGACAGCAGGAATTCAGCCCTGAGATGGCTGGGTGAATGAGAACTGTGCAGGTAGGCCCTCAAGCCCCCCTTACACACCAGCCCCTCTCGGGGCCCTTGAGCCAGACTTTCTCAGACTTTTCGCTCGGGAAGTGCTTCTCGACAGCAGAGTGGGGACAGAGAGAGAAGGAGAGGTCTCTCTTTAGCTGTCACCTCCTCGCATCGCAGGACCGCTTCAGGCTCCAGCGGGTGCCCCTCACCCGCACACGTTGAAGGCATGTTGCTTTTGCCCAGCAGTGGGGGCAGGCATGGAACCCCCGGGCAGTGACTGCTCCTCTGGTCTCTGCCCACAGCGACAGAGCGGGGTTGGGTTCGGACCCCAGGTTCCCGGGGGAGGGGGCCTGGATCTCCTGGAGGGGGGTCTCTGGGCCCCTGACACTCGCTTCCTGTTGCTTTTCCCTTGGAGCCTTAGGTTCTTTTGGTCTCTGCTTTCTCCTCAAAGAGGTGCAATTCTGCCATCAGAGATCATTCTTTACAACCTCCAGTCCTCCAAAGTCTGTGTTTTGATCCTTGAATGTCTCGCCTCGTAACTGTCTTCAGAAACCCACTCTCTGTTCGTCTAACTACGCACCCTGCGCTCCTTTTCTTCTCTGTCTTGAGCTCACCATTTTGTGTGGCCCACAGGCTCTCCCACGTCGGGCAGAATTGAAGTATCGGTTTCGCTCCTCACGTCCCCCAGTGATGAAACTGTCAGCAAGGCGAGTAAAGAGACAGTCAGAAGCGCTTGCTGTTATTGTTGCTCAGCTGCTCCAGCTTATCTCCTGCGACCCCATGGACTGCAGCACACCAGGCCTCCCTGTCCTTCATCAACTCCCGGAGCTTGCTCAAACTCAAGCCCATTGAGTCACTGATGGTATCCAACCGTCTCATCCTCTGCTGCCTCTTTCTCCTCCCGCCTTCAATCTTTCCCAGCAACAGGGTCTTTTCTAATGAGTCGGCTCTTTGCATCAGGTGGCCAAAGGACTGGGGCTTCAGCTTCAGCATCAGTCCTTCAACTGCATGTTCAGGGTTGATTTCTTTTAGAATTGACTGGGTGGATCCCCTTGCAGTCCAGGGACGCCCGAGTCTTCTCTAACACCACAGTTCGAAAGCATTGGTTCTTCGGTGCTCACCTTTCTTTATGGTCCGACTCTTACACCTGTGCCTGCCTACTGGAAAGACCCTAGCTCTGACTGGACGGCCCTTTGTCATTGTGAGAAGCGTGGCTTGGGGCTTGAATGAGTTTCCCCTTCTGTGTGCATAGTTATGGTCTCACGTACTTCCTGAGGGCACCTCAGTGCCAGGCTTGGAATTGGTTGTTTTCGTTTAGTCGATCCGTGGTGTCCAGACCTGCAGCCCCATGGACGGCAGCATGCCAGGCCTCCCTGTCCATTGCCAGTTCCCGGAGCTTGCTCAAACTCATGTCCATTGAGTCGGTGATGCCATCCAACCGTCTCATCCTATCTCATCCCCTTCTCCTTTGCCTTCAGTCTCTCCCAGCATCAGGGTCTTTTCCAGTGAGTCAGTTCTTTGATCAGGTGGCCAAAGTACTGGAGCTTCAGCATCAGTCCTTCCAGTGAATATTCAGGACTGATTTCCTTCAGGATTGACTGGTTGGATCTCCTTGCAGTCCAAGGGACTCTCAAGAGTCTTCTCCAACACCACAGTTCAAAAGCATGAGTTCTTTGGTGCTCAGCCTTCTTTATGGTCCAGCTCTCACATCCATACATGACTGCTGGAAAAACCATAGTTTTGACTGTATGGATCTTTGTTTGCAAAGTAACTGTATCTGCTTTTTAATACACTGTCTAGGTTTGTCATAGCTTTTCTTCTAAGGAGCAAATGACTTTTAATTTCATGGCTGCAGTCACTGTTCACAGTGATTTTGAGGACAAGAAAATAAACTCTCTCACTATTTCCATTGTTTCCCCATCTATTTGCCATGAAGTGATGGGACCAGATGCCATGATCTTTGTTTTGTGAATGTTGAGCTTTAAGCCAGCTTTTTCACTCTCCTCTTTCACTTTCATCAAGAAGTTCTTTAATTCCTCTTCACTTTCTGCCATAAGGGTGGTGTCATCTGCATATCTGAGGTTATTGATATTTCTCCCAGCAATTTTGATTCCAGCTTGTGTTTCTTCCAGTCCAGTGTTTCTCGTGATGTACTCTGCATAGAAATTCAATAAGCAGGGTGACGATATACAGCCTTGACGTACTCCTCTTCCTATTTGGAACCAGTCTGTTGTTCCATGTCCAGTTCTAACTGTTGCTTCCTGACCTGCATACAGATTTCTTAGGAGGCTGGTCAGGTGGTCTGGTATTCCCATCTCACCAAGGGAACATGTCATGCAAAGACAGGCACCACAGAGGGCAGCAGCGGAGCGGACCCAGCAGAGGTCTGTGCTGAGCCTGAGCGCCTGCGTCTGTTTCTGCGGCCGTGCCCGCGTCATGAGCTGCTCGCCTTTGCCGAGACACTCTCCAGTTTGCCTGCACTCTGTAGTTCACAGATCTCCATGCAGATACCCTCCTTCTTGACTTAAAAGAGGGAGTGGATTTTCGCACTGTAGTCGGTTGTTTCTGTTTTAAAAGTACCCCTCCCCGTCCCTTTCGTCCCTCACGCTTTGGTAGGCAAGCAGCTGAGGACAGTCGTCTTCGCCCGACGGCCTCTGCAAGGACGCCGCGTGCTTCCCCGCGGTTGCTGCCTTTGTGACGCCTCCGAGACAGTGAGCTTCACGGCTTCATCTGGGCGTCTTAGCTCCTCATCCTTCGTGCAAAATGCTAAATCAATTACCAAGTCGCCCGGCAAACATGTACTTCCCAACCTTCAAGGGATGTATTTTTGTTCTTGGCCTCTTAAACCATGTCTCAGAAAAACGAAAACTCAGCTTTTGAAGATTTTTTTTTTAACGTGGACTGTTCTTAAGGTCTTTATTGAGTTTGGAACTACGTCGTTTCTGTTTTCTGTTTTGGCGTAAGGCGTGTGGGGTCTTAGCTCCCCCACCAGGGAGAGAACCCCCCTCCCTGCATTGGAAGGGGAAACCCTAACCACTGGGCCACCAGGGATGTCCCCTAGACCCCCAAACCCATCTTCCGTCCTATTGACATGCTCACCGTCTGTTTTAGGAGCCCCCGCCTGTAGACACGCGATCCTCCCTTCTCTAAACTCCCCTACACTTCAAACCAATGGTGCAAATATAGTCTGTGCTGCTAGGAAGTCCGGTTTCCTGCCTAAATCACTGACAAGACAGCTATCCTGAGGGCTGATAAATGCCGTTGTTCAGTTTGTGACCAGCCAGACAAACCTGAAGGAAAAGAGCAATCTTTGGGTTGAAAAGAACCATGTTCCAACTTCCCTGCCCAGCCTGAAGTGAAACATCATCCTGGGGAAGAGTGTAAGAGCTGGTGTAGAACAGCTGGGGAAAAATGCCTGTGATAGGTTCAACTGTCAAATGTCTGAGGCACAATAAGTGACCTATACGTAGAAGCTGTGCTCTGTATAGGACACACATAACTTTTTCACCTATTTCCAAACAGAACCTTTGTTTTTCTTATTTACCATATTTTTCCTGGGATTTTCAGGGACGACTTAGCGATCAAACACCACCACCCGTCACTGTCTTATATTGATGCTTCTTCCTCTCCCGTTAGAAGAGCCAAATCGTGTTGTTTTTGGAAAAGAAGCTTGTGTTTCTCTGGCAGCTTGTGTTCACGCGAATCTAATCCTGGTTCTCTCTCTGTTAATTCACAGGTACCACGACAGGGGAAGCCAGTTTTGGGAGAAGTTATGCACGGCAGAATTCCGAGAGCTCTACGCTCTGGGCACCGTCCGTAATGACCTCTATGTGATAGGAGGACAGATGAAAGTGAAGAACCAGTATCTTATCACAAACTGTGTTGACAAGTACTCTGTGGAGCGGGACGCCTGGAAGAGGGTGTCTCCGCTTCCTCTGCAGCTGGCGTGCCACGCGGTCGCCACAGTGGACAACAAGCTCTACGTGATTGGAGGCTGGACCCCGCAGGTTAAGAGCGCCCCGTGTGCTGCATGGTATGGCTGCGCCGAGCCTGGCCGCTCTGTTGAAAACGCTGCAGCTGTTGAATGCTGAGAGAGGGTGGCTCGCGCGCTTGGTAACATGCTTCCTATTCTATAGAATGCTGAGAGGGGGTGGCTCGTGCGCTTGGTGACATGCTTCCTATTCTGCAGCATATTAATCAGAAGACTTTAAGGTGTGGAAGCAGCTCTGCTGTTTAGTCACTAAGTCGTGTCCGACTCTTTGTGACCCCGTGGACCGTAGCCCACCAGGCCCCTCTGTCCACGGGATTTCCCAGGCGAGAACACTGGGGTGGGCTGCCATTCCCTCCTCCAGGGAGTCTTCCTGGATCAGGATTCAAATCGCATCTCCTGCATTAGCAGGCGGGTTCTTTGCCACTGAGCCACCTGGGAAGCCTGGTAAAGCAGTTTAGGAGAATGCATTTTATTTTTTTAGGGGAATGAATTTTAAAGTGCGTTACTCTAGACCTGACTTCACTCGGTATTTGTGCTGCGTCCCTCAAGACCCACCCATTCTTGCGGACGATGAAGGAGGCCTGTGCTGAGGGCTTTGGGTGGGAAACATCTCAGCTCGAGGCAGAGAAGTGGGACCCCCAGCCCTGTTCTGTCTGCGTGTTACTCTTTGGTCTTTTTCATACAAAGCTTCTCACTCTAAGCGGGAAGTTGAAATGCTTATCTGTGATGCCACTTTCACAAGAGGGTACTCCCTCTGTCTCTGCCTGGCGTCAGAGGGAGAGACAGAGGCCAGGCTGAAGTTCGGCGAGGCAGGGCTGCAGGATGGAGGAGCCCTCGGGCTGGGGCCACAGGGGCCGCTTCTCTGCGCTGTGCTGGCCCTGCCAGCGCCTGGGGCTGTCACAGAGGTCGCACCCAGCTGCCTGCTGCCCCGGCCGCCCAGTGTTTGCAGGAAGGTTAATCTCACTGCTCACTGTCTGTCCCCACGGCACTGGCGTTGTTCACTCAGTCAAGTCCGACTCTTTGCGACCCCAAGGACTGCAGCACGCCAGGCCTCCCTGTCCTTCACCTTCTCCCGGAGCTTGCTCAGACTCGTGTCCATCGAATTGGTGATGCCGTCCAACCGTCTCATCCTCTGCCTCCTCCTTCTCCTCCTGCCCTCAGTCTTTCCCAGCATCAGGGCCTTTCCCAGTGAGTCAGCTCTTTGCATTGAGTGGGCAAAGGACTTGAGCTTCACACGGCATATACCGGCTTTATTTTTGCCTGTCTGAGTTCTCCGTTCTCCAAATTTGCTTCCTGATACATCAGTTGTCTGATACATCTTTTTGCAATCATTTCATGAGCTTCCATTTTGCCTTGTAGGATGTATCGTACTTGTTTTTTAAAACTTTAAACTTCACATTTAATACATGTTGTAAATTCATGCTATGCATTGAAAATTAACTTAGATTTAATCACAGCTAGTAGCTGAAACCTGATGGAGTATTTGTAATTAAGCTTTTTCAGAGCTATTCACTACGTAGTTAACTTTGCATGAATATGCTCCAAAGAAAAGCTTTCTTTCGATTTTTTTAACAGTAAAATAGAGATTAAATACTTAAATTATAAGTATTTATTAAAAAATAAAGTCAGTATTTCCTAATTTAAAATGTCTTTGAACATGTGACTATTTCCTGGATAATGAAAGCCTTTGCTAATCTGTACAGAATACAATACATTAAGCTGCAAGGTAACCTGGGGCTGTGATTGCAGTAAAGTGATTATAACCCTGAGCCAAAACACATTGCACGACTTTCATAAGCAAGGAAATTATTTCTGTGTTGAACACCGGCCCGAAAGCAAAAAGCAAAAGATACTGAGTCATCTCTAGCTTGACGTCTTAGGCGCTCCTAACATGTTGCAGACAGAAAATATTACTTTACCTGAAGTTTGTTACTGTTGTTGCTGGAAATTTAGGAGCAGAGAAAGCCACATGCATCTATGTGTATTTAGCTTGTAATGTTTCTACTCATGATATATACATTTATTTTATATATATATATATATATATATATATATACACAGCCCACTCCCGTACTCTCACCTGGAGAACCCCATGGATGGAGGAGCTTGGAAGGCTGCAGACCATGGGGTCGCTGAGGGTCAGACACAACTGAGTGACTTCCCTTTCACTTTTCACTTTCATGCATTGGAGAGGGAAATGGCAAACCACTCCAGTGTTCTTGCCTGGAGAATCCCAGGGATGGGAGAGCCCGGTGGGCTGCCGTCTATGGGGTCGCACAGAGTTGGACACGACTGAAGTGACTTAGCAGCAGCAATAGCAATATATTTATTATATATTATATATATATATAATAAATGGGCCTCCCTGGTGGCTCAGTGGTAAAGAATCCACCTGCCAGTGCAGGACACAAGGCTTTGATCCAGGAAGATCCCCTGGAGAAGGAAATGGCAACCCGCCGCAGTGTTCTTGCCTGGAAAATCCACGGGCAGGGGAGCCTGGTGGGCTGCAGCCCATGGGATTGCAAAGAGCTGGACATGACTCAGCGACTGAACAGCAAACGTAAATAAATACCTAAAAATAAGTGCAGATAATTTCTATTAATCTGTGTATCTTTAAAATTAAATTCAAACCACTCCTATCTATGGTATGCAAATACTCTCATTACTAAGACACTCAATTGTTTTTTTAGCTTCGCTCTATTTCGATTATAAAAATGTTATAAAGAAAAACGCTTTATAAATTATTAAAGTTAGTTTCTCACAAGTATTATTTAACCAACCACTATAAAGCTCGGTAAAATAAAACTACACTTTAAATAGCGTTCAATAAAGCGTGGCTTGATTTTTTAAGGCTTTGCAATGCTTCATTAAAAAAAAAAAAACGCGATATTGTCTCACTGCTAAAATCACAGGTTCTCTGCTAAAACCAACAGCTTAGCCCCATTAGCACAGAATATAAATCCCTCCGCTATTGACAGTGCACTTATAATCCCAAGCCTTGGGGTCTGGTGTGTCTGTGAACATAAGTCACTGTAGCTAACCTCTATCTATCTTAGCCGTCTGCTTTGATTAATTGCACTCGTGGGCTCACGACGATCTCTAAATGGGCTGTTATTATATCGGCTGTCATATTTCATATAGATGGATCTTCCTGACGAAGAACCTGATCGATTGAGCAACAGGCTGTTGAGATACGATCCCAGCCAAGACCAATGGACGGAGCGGGCGCCCATGAAGTACTCCAAGTACCGGTTCAGCACAGCCGTGGTCAACAGTGAGATTTATGTTTTGGGTAAGGAGAAGCTAAATGGCTCCTTTTATTTTTCTCAGCAGTTTGCCTCCATGAAAATGAAATATTCCTCCTTCTCACATCCCAGTTCAGCTGCACACACCCCTCGCCCCCAGTGTTCTTTTATTTTCCAGAGCACAGTCAGATAAGATTACATGAAAGTCCACTGATGTGCTGAAAGCAAGGGTACTTTTATCGAATTTTCCAGTCATCTGGAATCCAAGAACAGCAGTGATACATCATTATATACCCACCAGGTAAAACGCTGTGAAAAGGCAATAAGCCCCTTACGTGGATCAAAACATAGGCTTTAACAACCAACGGTTCTCTGCACTAATTAAAGAAACAGGTAGAGGGTAAAAAAAATGCCACAGTTATGCCAGTCCTCTTCACTTAGCCTCACTCACCAGAATTCCACTAAGGTGGCCTCAAATGATGTTTTATCTGAATGCATGTGTCCCTTATCTCTGGAATGAGTGGGTGTGGTCTTGTGCTGGCCAATAGGGGTTGGTGAGAGGCTGGTTCCTTCCCACTGAGGTGGGTCCGAGCGACTCCAGAGCATCCTTGGTGCCTCCCTGCCCTTCCCAGTCCTCACCTAAGCTGCTTCCCTCCTCCTAACATCACCCTCCGCCAGCCTGCCTTCCCCTTCCATGAGCATGGGCAGACAGGGGCTGAGACAGGCTGAGCACACTGGTAAAATGATGCCGAGTCTTTATTTCAACCCCTTCTGCCATGCTGGCCAACTGGCAAAAAATAATGGGTAACAGAGAAATGGCAAAAAAAAAAAGAAAAAAAGAAAAAAAATATGGGCTGAAAGCAAACCAAGTCTTTGAGTAGTTTCCTTTTTTTTAAGCTAAATGGAAGCCATTATCTCTCGGCTGCCTGCACAGCATGAAGCGAAATAATTAACACACTGCAACGTTAAGAGTTGTGTGATTTTAAGAACATGAACATTACGCCACATGCTTTATGACCGCCTCAGTTAGGAGACTCACTCGAGACTATGATGAAGGTTTTCCTCTGGGTAGACATTTGTTGCTTTTGTTATAACCGCACGCAGCGCCATCGCCCAGCAGAGATGACATCTATGCTCGATCAGTCTCCTGGGGTTGATGGATACGGAACTGACGGAGCACAGGCCCGATCTACTGATTATATTAAAGTTGGAGGCAGTCGAAAGTGGGATGGAAGTGATTGTCGATGGAAGCGCAATGAGATTCCCAGCCCCTCCCCAGTGTGAAGACACAACCGGGCTAAATGTGAACTAAAACCAACAGTGTCGTTTTTGTAAATTGTATGGAAAGGACCAGATGGTTAATACAGAAATCAGATTGATCATGTTCTTTGCAGCTAAAGATGGAGAAGGTGTATACAGTCAGCAAAAAAGAGACCAGGGCGTGACTGTGGCTCAGATCATGAACTCCTTATTGCAAAATTCAGACTTAAACCAAAGAAAGTAGGAAAAACCACTAGGCAAATCAAGTAGGCCCTAAATCACGTCCCTTACGATTATACAGCGAAAGCGATCAACAGATTCCAGGGATTCGATCTCATAGATGAGCGCCTGGAGAGCCATGGACGGAGGCTCCTGACATTGTACAGGAGGCGGTGACCAAAACTATCCCAAAGAAAAAGAAATGCAAGAAGGCAAAATGCTTATCTGAGGAGTTGCTACAAATAGCTGAGAAAAGAAGAGAAGCAAAAGGCAGAGGAGAAAGGGAAAGATATACCCAACTGAAGGCAGAGTTCCAAAGAATAGCAAGGAGAGATAAGAAAGCCTTCTTCAGTGATCAATGCAAAGAAATAGAGGAAAATAATAGAATGGGTAAGACTAGACATCTCTTAAAGAAAATTAGAAATACCAAGGGAACATTTCACGCCATATGGGCACAATAAACGATGGAAATGGCTAGATTAAGAAGAGACACCAAGAATACACAGAAGAACTGCGCAAAAAAGGTCTCCATGGCCCGGATCACCACGATGGTGTGGTCACTCACCTGGAGCCAGACGTCCTGGAGTGTGAAATCAGCTGGGCCTTAGGAAGCATCACTACGGACAAAGCTCGTGGAGCTGATGGAGTTCCAGCTGAGCTGTTTCCAGTCCTGAAAGAAGATGCTGTGAAAGTGCTGCCCTCAATATGCCAGCAAATCTGGAAAACTCAGCAGTGGCCACAGGACTGGAAAAGGTCAGTTTTCATTCCAATCCCAAAGAAAGGCAATGCCAAAGAATGCTCAAACTACCGCACAATTGTACTCATCTCACACGCCAGCAAGGTAACCCTCAACATCCTTCAAGCTAGGCTCCAACAGTACGTGAAGCAAGAACCTGCAGGTGTACAAACAGGATTTTGAAAAGGCAGACGAACCAGAGATCAAACCGCCAACATCCGCTGGATCATAGAAAAGGCAAGGGAGTCCAGAAAACATCTACTTCTGCTTCATTGACCATGCCAAAGCTTCTGACCATGTGGATCACAACAAACTGTGGAAAATTCTTAAAGAGATGGGAATACCAGACCACCTGACCTGCCTCCTGAGAAACCTGTTTGCAACAGTTAGGAAAAAAGCAACAGTTAGAACCAGACATGGAACAACAGACTCGTTCAAAATTGGGAACAGAGTACGTCTTCTGAATATCGTCACCCTGCTTATTTAACTTCTGTGCAGAGTACATCATGTGAAATGCCAGGCCAGATGAATCACAAACTGGAATCAAGATTGCTGGGAGAAATATCAACAATCTCAGATATGCAGATGATACCACTCTGATGGCAGAAAGAGAAGAGGAACTAAAGAGCCTTTTGATGAAGGTGAAAGAAGAGAGTGAAAAAGCTGGCTTAAAACTCAACATTTAAAATCGTAAGATCATGGCATCCAGTCCCATCACTTCATAGCAAACAGATGAGGGAAAAAACAGAAATAGTGACAGATTTTATTTTCCTGGGCTCCAAAATCACTGCAGACAGTGACTGCAGCCATGAAATTAAAAGACGTTTGCTCCTTGGAAGAAAAGCTATGACAAACCTAGACAGCATATAACAAAGCAGAGATATCACCTTGCCAACAAAGGTCCATCTAGTCAAAGCTATGGTTTTTCCAGTAATCATGTATGGACGTGAGAGTTGGACCATAAAGAAGGCTGAATGCCGAAGAATTGATGCTTTCGAACTGTGGTGTTGGGGAAGACTCTTGAGAGTCCCTTGGACAACAAGGAGATCCAACCAGTCAATCCTAAAGGAAATCAACCCTGAATATTCAGTGGAAGGATGGATGCTGAAGCTCCAATTCTTTGGTCACCTGATACGAAGAACTGACTCATTGGAAAAGACCCTGATGCTGGGAAAGATTGAAGGCAGGAGAAGGGGAACACCAGAGGGAGATCGTTGGATGGCATCACCGACTCAACGGACATGCGTTTGCTCCAGGCGATCGTGAAGACAGGGAAGCCTGATGTGCTGCAGTCCATGGGGTCGCAGAGTCAGACATACTCAGCAGCTGAACACACACCTCTTAGTTCAAGGATGGTCCATGGACCAGATGCTTCTGGGGGTCATCTGGAGAACCCTAACGGGTGTGTGTCCAGCTCTGTTTACTTTCTGAAACTCTGAAAACAAATGTTCCTCCCACGTTAGATCGAAATCAGCAGTCTTCCGTTCCAGTGTATTGTTTCTGAGGCTCGTTTTCAGATCAGAGCCCATTTACAAACAGAACTGCTGTTTGTTATTCAGTCGCTAAGTCATGTCTGAGTCTTTGCAGTTCCATGGACTGCAGTCCGCCAGACTCCTCTGTCCATGGTATTATCCCAGTAAGAATGTTGCAGTGGGTTCCCATTTCCTTCTCTAGGGGATTTTCCTAACCCAAGGATCGAACCCAGGTCTCTTGCGCTGGCAGGCAAATTCTTTGCCGCTGAGCCACCAGCGTATAGCACAAAAAGAGAGGACAAGCTTTTCCGTACCTTGACTCTTGGGCACATCCAAGAGAGCGGAAAGCTTCCTGGAGTCTGTGTTCAAAGTCGCCTACTGATTCACCTTTGTGGGTGTTTGCATCTTGAACCTTTGTATTGTTGTTACTCGTCCAGCACCGCTTAGATGACCACATGGACAAGGTGTTTGTCTGCAAAAGGTTTATCATCTTACTTACAGGATAAACTGCCTTTAAGCGGGTGGACAGTCCAGCTTTGCAGTCCGAGTTTGCAGTAGTGTGGAAACTTTTCCTGGCGTTGGAAACTGAGGCAGGCTGGATGGTTACATCTTCCAGATAGTCGATGCCAGCGTCTTCGCCATTCTACTCACTTGCTGTGTTGGGTCTTAGTTGGGATCTCTCATCGAGGTGCGCGGACTCTCCAGCAGTGGCCCTCGGGTTCAGCAGTTACCATGTGTGGCCTTAGTTGCCCCATGACGGGTGGGATTCCAGTTCCCCGACCAGGGGTGGAGCCTGCGTTCCCCTGCAGTGCACGGTGATTCTTTGTTTTTCAGAGTTTTCAAAATTATTTTCTCTCGTGTGTTTCCGTGGTATTTATGTAAGTTTTCCATTTCATTTTTCAGATGATATTTATGCAAAACTTGGTAAGATTCTCTGAGAAATCTCGGTTCCTTTCTTTTTAAAAAATTAATTAATCAATTTTAATTGGAGGATAATTACTTTATGATATTGTGGCGGTTTCTGCCCTCCATCAACACGAATCACTCCCAGGTACACGTGTGTCCACTGGAGCACCAGGGAAGTCCCAATGCCAGCACCTTTAAGTGTCAAATTTTGGCCAACATTTCTAACTAGAAAAAACATTTTTTAAGTTATCATGTTCTTCTCTATATCTCGTGAGAAATTACTTGGAGGGAAAGTAATAATTACCGAAGAATTATTGAATGCTAGGTGCTGTTTCCATGCATGGCCTCAGTTTCCACAATCGCCTAGAAGGGAAGGCCTTTGTTTCCTTTTATCACCCAAACAGTGTGATTAAATCCAGATTCAGACCCAAATCTGTCCCATTTCAAAGCTAAAATAACTTTTAAAAGTGACTTGGTCATTATGAGCACCAAAATCGTCTCCCTGCGTGTGCGAGCCGTCCCTGGGGTATGAACGGCGTCTGCCGGCTGCCGCGTCTCGATGGTCCTTCCTTTCCCTTTCGCTGCTCTTACGCTTTCTTCACTTCCCACTGCCGTCACGCCCCGTCCATAAAGAGTGTGAAACGACTCACCTGCATTGCCCGTGTTGGCCGTTGTGCAGACGCACAGACCGTACTGATGCGTTCCCTGGGGCCAGCAGGTCAGGTGTTTTTAGCACAGACTCCACAGGTGTTTTGCAGAGTAAAGTTCCGATGCCCATCACGGCCCCGCTGCTGCCTCTGTTCTGGGTTTGCACCCGTGTTCCAGGCGCGCAGTCTGGCCTCTGTTACGAGAGGGGGACTGTTACAGAGCTGGAGCCACAGGGACTGGGAAACCTTGGATCTAATTACCGCAGGGAGAGAGGTAGTCAGAAGGGCAATCTGGGCTGTTTGATGAACGGCCTCACCTTCACCGTATTATGATTTTATAAGTCTTCTGAGTTAATCCCATCTGTATAAAGACTCCCCAAGTGTCTTCTTGGCTGAAACAAAGTTCTTCCTGCAGACAGACCCTACCCTGTAAGGCATGAACACCCTGTGATTTCCCTGGTGGCTCAGATGGCAAAGCGTCTGCCTGCAATGCAGGGGACCTGGGTTCGATCCCTGGTCCAGGGTCTGGAAGATCCCCTGGAGAAGGGAATGGCAACCCACTCCAGTATCCCTGCCTGGAGAATCCCACAGACAGAGGAGCCTGGTGGGCTGCAGTCCATGGGGTCGCACAGAGTCGATGACTGAGTGGCTTCACTTTATGATTTCCAGCAAGTGGGTTACTTCTCCGAGTCTGTTTTCTTCCTTCATAAACCGAGGCACTTAAGAGAGATGAACCCTGGGCCGCGTGTTCAGGTGCCCG
>SJXQ01007119.1:173007-195718 GCA_006408695.1 Aepyceros melampus | reverse complement strand
GCTCATGCTGGACAAGGAAGGAAGGTGCCATTTCACGGCCAAAGCGGTTCAGTGGGGAGTCCCGGTGCCCCTCTGTTCTGAGAGCAGACTTGCGTTTAGTGGGGAGTCCCGGTGCCCTCTCTGTTCTGAGAGCAGACTTGCGTTCAGTGGGGAGTCCCGGTGCCCCCCTGTTCTGGGAGCAGACTTGCATTTAGAGACACGACAGCTGCAGTTTCTTTGAACCAAAGAGAAGGCTCGCCGTGCTTTTGCCGCCGGTGCCCATGAGACGTCCTTCCAGGGAACCCTGTGGAGGGTTTTCACCTTGATTACCTGGCCCCTCACTGGGGAACCCAGAATCAAGGGCTCCCAGAGGCCAGAGTTTGCCTGGGATTCTCCCTGGCGTGCCGCAGTCCCCGTGGCCGCAGAGTCCTCGTGACTGAGCGACTGAACTCACGTCGTAGCATAGCTCATTTGGTCACTGATGTCCTACAGACCCAGACTCGGCAGCTCCACGCGTCCGTGTGGCGGCTCGTGGGAGCTTGTGCTTTGCTGGAGCCATACATAATTGTAATGCTGTTTTATAATGGTCTCTTATTTGCCTTCAGTCTCCCAAGACTGAGTTTCATGCACAAAAAAACACAAAACACACAAATAAACAAAAGCCTTAAACTTGTTCTCTAGCACCTAGGAGAGACAGGAAGTAAATATCCGAAATATTGGAAGGCTTCCGTGGTGGCCCAGAGGTGAAGAGTCCGCCTGCCCGTGCAGGAGACACAGCTCTGACCCCCGGTCTGGGACGACCCCACAGGCCTCAGAGCAGCTGAGCCCATGACGCACAACTGCTGAAGCTCACACACCCTGGAGCCCACGCTCCGCAACGAGAGAAGACACCGCAGGGAGAGAAAAGCCTGCCCCGCAACTAAGACCAGCACAGCCAAAAATAAACACATAAAATCATATATACACATAAAACTAACTAGAAGTTCACAGCGATTTTGACACCGAAAGCAGGGAATGTCAGAAGCTGCTACAGTGTGAAAGCCCGGATGGACGGGGATGAGACCGTTATTGAGGACAGATGAGGAACGTCTGGCGGACACTGTCTGGGTCTCTGACTTGTTTGTGTTTGCAGAGGGTAAGGGTGCAGCCAAAACCTTGGGCAAGTACGCTTTCTATGCTTTGCTCGCATGAAAAGAGGTAAGCCACACCAAAAGCAAGGATTCGTCCAGCAAAGCACATCTAGGCATGTTTTCACGCAGCCTGGTGCACAGAGCCGTCTGTGTCTGTGGGACGCCGGGGAGGCAGAGTGCATAGCTTCTCCTCAGCCCTTAAGAAACCCTCGACTCTGGTCTCATCAGTTCACTCAGGCAGGGATAATATAACATATGATTTAAAACAGCGTGAAGAGTCGAAATGGAAATATCTTAATGCTTTAAAGACGAGGACATCTACTTTAAAATCCTGTGAGTACAATGCGTTATCTTGAACTAGTTTATCCTGATTCCTGTATGTGATCATTTTTAAGATACTCCCTTCCTTTCCCCTTTCTTGGGTAGATAGAGGAATGAGCACAAAGTATCACTTTCCATAAATGATTTTATTTACACACGGTCAATATGCCAGATTTGTTAAAACTTTTTTTTTGCTGTTCTGGGTAGCTTGTGGGATCTTAGTGCGCTGACCATGGATGAAACCTGGGCCCCAGCTCAGAAAGTGCTAGAGTCCTAACCACTGGCCACCAGGGAAGCCCCGAGATCTTTTCTCTGCAGTAATTATTCACCACACACTGTCAAGCCCCCTGAGAAGAACCTCAGGGGACAGAATGATGCATACTCTGCCTTCTCTCTTTCCATCCTATGTGTCTACGTTTGCAAGCTGTGGGGTACATCTAAGTAATGCATCTTTGCTTGGTCGCCGGACAGAATTATTGGTATAAACTCAGCCTGGGTCCTGTTAGGTTATGTCCAGCCCGAGTTAGGGGAGGTCGGTGACTTTTCAGGCAGGCAGACTTGGGGGCAAATATGAGCCCAACAACAGACACCAATAAGGTCCCTATCTGTGCCGGAGTCCTATGTCCTTAAGCAGATTGTGTCTATAATCAGACAGAAAGTGAGTGTTCAGCTGTTTGGACTCAGGGCTTGACCAGTTCTAGAAAGCTAGTCGTCACTTTGTGTTTTGACAGAAGAGGACAACGGTGCCCTCGATGTGGGAAGGGGCCGGGCCACGCACGCACTTGGCTAAGTTTTGTTTCCCAACCGTCTGCCCCAGTGAGGACCATGGGGTGCGCGGATGGGAGCGAGGCACCCTTCCGCTGTCCAGTGGCGTGCAGCCCAAAAAGACACACAGGAGCAGCGTCTTTGTAGGAACCTTGATCTCTTCAGGGAGCAGCAGGCGCCCGAAGGAGGGGATGGCCGCTTGCAGAGACACAACGCCTTTCTTCGGGGTGACGGCTGAGCTGAGCCTTGAAGCAGGGATTTGTCCTCCTGGGGAGGAGAGACCCATCCAGGCGGAGACCAGCCTCCACAGAGGCCGAGAGGGGCACTGGGTCCCAGGCTGAGCCAGCCTGGAGCACGGGGTGCTGCGAACAGGGCGGCCGGGGAGACAGGCAGGGAGGGGAGGAGTGGGCAGAGGGGTGGCTGAAAGCCAAGCATGCCTCTGGGAGACGGATGGGCCTGAGACGGCTGGGGGCTCCTGCCCAAGGGTGGCGAGGTGGCTGGAGGCCGGCTCCGAGGTTCTGACCTCCGCAGGCGCTCCCTTCAGCCCCCTGCGGGCTCAGCTCCCGGACCTGCTGGGACCTGCAGGACATGCTGGGGAGAACGGTCAGGGCAGAAAGGAGGCAGAGATGGCTCAGCGTCTGGAAGAGCAGAGGGGCGAGGCGCGCTGAGGCCCACGGACGCCCAGGACTGGGCCGGAGGGAAGCCCAGCCGTTGTCCAGAATCAGCCACAGATACGGCTGCAGCTTCTTTGGTGCCCGGAACTTGGAGCCAGAACTTGTGTCAACCGTCTGCATTCCCACTTGGTAACTGTCAGACACTTCACGCACTTGAGTTTCCCTCCAAAATCAAGCAGAGTCAAGCGCTAACCAGTGAGCTCGGCCTTTCCTTTCAGCTCTTTTATTCGATTTTTCCCGATCATCTGTTTGGAAGAGCAAGCAGGCTGCTGATGGACGGGCAGGGTCAGCGGGTGAGCACAGAGAGCGCCACCGCCCGGGTGGTGGGCCGGACGCTCCTGGGCGCGGCCGGGAGTTTGTGAAGGCAGGTGGCCCTGCCTTTCACCCTGTGCTGAGGAGCTTTTTTTCTTTTCTGAAAATACCCATTAGAGCCCGGTATTAACTAACAAGGGGCGAGAAGCGAGGTCGTGTCTTCTGGGGTTCAGGCATCACATCAGAACTCCTAAATGAGAGCAGAAGAAAAGCAGAGCTCTTCCTGGGCGGCTCAGTGGCAGCGAGTCCATCTGCCAATGCGGAGCCAGGGGACACGGGTTTGATTCCTGACCCAGGAAGATGACACAAGCCACAGGGCAACTAAGCCCACGGACCACAGCTGCTGAGTCCCGCACGCCCAAGAGCCGGCGCCCTGCGCCAAGAGACGCCACCACGATGGACACAGCTGGGGGAAACCCATGCACAGCAATGGAGGCCCAGCACAGCCATACGTAAATAAATACGATTAAAAAGAGAGATAGCAGGCCGCTGAGTGAGAATGACGGCGCCCGGGCATTATGCCGTCGGGAAGAGACCGCACCCACATGTGACTCAGAGCAGCCCCTCCACCTGACCAGAGGCGGCCTCACTCCCAGACGCCCCCCCAAACAGGATCCTCCTGCCTGTCTCCCGTGGGGCCACCTGGCCGTTCCCACCCCCCAAAACGCTTGACCTGATGCACTGTGTCAGGGAGCCCGTCTCCCCGCCCGGAGGTTCAGCTGATCGCTCAGCCCTTCAGCCTCCAATCGCCTCCATCCAACCTCGAAGGAAGCATTTAAGAGATTCGCCCCTTCAGTCAGTAAGCCCATAATCACAGACACGCAGATTTAATCACAGACACACAGATAATTAAGTTGCGAGCAAGCAAACCAAAGACTTCAGTGGCTCCCGTGAACACCAGCTTACTACACAGCGTCCTGGAACACGGAGGAGGAGGGATGGCCATCTCCCCGGGCCGCTGCATGCTGGCCGCTTGCTCTTGCGGGTGCGTGGGAGGAGATCAAGCTCCTGTCCCAGCGGTGATACTTGGGTTTGCAACACACGTCTGCCCCTCCTCACCACTCACCTCCTTCACGTGTAAGTTAATCTTTGCAACGCTTTACAAAACTGAAATTATTATCCAAAACTTACAGATGAGCAATTTGAGACCTAGAGAAATTATATTGCGCGAAGCCGTCCTGGTGGCTCAGACGGTAAACCGTCTGCCATGGGGGACCTGGGCTCCGTCCCTGGGTGGGGAGGATGCCCCGGAGCAGGGCGTGGCGGCCCACTCCAGCATACCTGCCTGGAGACTCCCACGGACAGGGGAGCCTGGCGGGCTACGGTCTATGGGGTCGCAAAGAGTAAGACACGACTGAGCAACCAACACTTTCTCTTTCATTTTCTGTTTCCAAACGCCCACAGATTTTCTCCAAGGCCCATAGGAGCCGGCAGCAATGACTATATTTATTAAAGCTTGCTAAGGGATGTCCTTGGGGGTCCAGGGGCCAAGACTCCTAGCTCCCAATGCAGGAGACATGGGTTCAATGTGTGATCAGGGAACACGGTCTCACATGCTGCAACTGAGACCTGAAACAACCAAATAAATAAATACTTTTAAAAAACAAACAAACAGAAAAGAGCTTGTTCAGCCAGGGAAGCAACTCTGGGAGCTTGTCAGAAGTGCTCCAGAATCACCCCTCCTTTGGGGTCCAGCCCAGAGTGGGACAGAATAAGCTCCTGATGGCAGCCTGCGGGGGAGGACACAGGAGCAACCCCCGCGCTGCGGTCAAGGCCCCGTGGACAGCAGGTCCTAGCGGAAGTCAGGGAAGGACCATGCATGCCCTGCCGTCCCCAGCACCAGGCTGAGGCTCTGTGTGGGGAGACATTTCATCTTGGTGGAAATGAAAGAGGAGAGAGAGGCACCCTCTTCTGTAATCACCCCCTCCCGCCACCCCGAAAGAACTAAGGTTTGTATATTGCCCCGGAGGTCCGCTGATGTGGTACTTGTAAAGAGAACTTCTGTGTGCCTGTTTCTGAATACAGGCAAGTCAGGCTCGAGATCCGGGGCGGCTCATTGAGATTCTAAAGCTGCTCGGATCCCACTGCAAGATCAAAAGCCTTCCCTCGTGGTGCCGGTGCTGACTTATTAATACCGACCACGCTTTCGTGGGAAGGCTTATCTAATCAGCCTCTGCTTTCCGGTTAAGCTCATTAAGTCGCTGGGACCAGAGGGCCGCCGGAGTGTGCTTGATGCTGGAACCACACCCAGGGGAGGCGGGGTGCGTTCGGGGCCGATGGTCAGAAGCAAAGGCAGAGCCCGCGTCGCGCGGGTGGAGCCTGTGAACTCTGCCAGCCAAGCAGCAGCACAGCTACGTGAGGGGCTGAACGGCACCATTAAAGGCACTTAGCGAGACGGCAGTGACAAGCACTCTCATTATCCCAGCAACCTCCAGCACAAGCCCCGCCCTTCTTGTGCATTGTGCTGGGAGAGCTTCCCTGATGGGGTTTATGTGAACTTCTGATCACATCCAGGGCGCTGGCTGCTGGCTGTGCCAGCCTGATGACCAGCAACTCGCATGCCTTCTGCTCGCCTCCACTGACCGGTCGTCCCAAGTGCTCGTATTAACAGCAGAAACCAGCCCGGTAACCGCCCTCCGCATCTCAGGGAGCACAGAGCTAAGTGATCTCCTTCTTACCTGATGGGTGGTTACCAGGGTCAGCGGCCACGGACAAAGCCTCTTCCTTAAGGCCGTCCTGCCCCTCGGACAGAGACTCCCCAATCTGTTGGACGAAGCAACCTCTGGCCACCCCAGCGCCAGGGGGGAAGTGGGTTTGTGAGCGTCAGAGAGCGCAGTTGACTGAGGCCCACGTGGCCTCTCCTTGGAAGCGCAGCCACTCAGACTTGGCACGGTAATGGGCTAAATTATTTATCCAGGCGGAGAAGAGAGAAAGTGCTAAGAGCTTCCTCTCTTACAGCCTTCCCCCCTGGATGTGTCCTGAGACAGAAAATGGGCTGGGCTCCCTCAGCAAGAGGGGGAAGAAAAGGCTTCCTCCCGCACACTCTCTGGGAGTGTGCCTCTACTCCCTCTACGCGCCTCTGCTCTGGGTGGGCCCGACCCGGGTGAGAACATGCCATCCCATCAGTCCTCTCGCAGTCCCTCAGGGCTGAGCCTCACGCACTATAACACGAGTACAGATGTGAGAGCTGGACCATGAGGAAGGCTGAGCGCCGAAGAATTGGTGCTTTCCCACTGTAGTGTTGGAGAAGACTCTTGAGAGCCCCTTGGACTGCAAGGAGATCCAAGTCCATCCTAAAGGAAATCAACCCTGAATAGTCACTGGAAGGACTGATACGGAAGCTCCAGTCCTTTGGCCACCTGATGCGAAGAACTGACTCATTGGAAAAGACCCCAACGCTGGGCAAGATTGAAGGCTGGAGGAGAAGGGGACGACAGAGGGTGAGATGGTTGAATGGCATCACCAACTCGATGGATGGGAGGTAGGAGGGCCGCCAGCCGCACTCGGGTACACGGGAGGAGGGCGGTGGGGAGGGCCGCCGGCCGCACACGGGCGGGCACGGGGTTAAACGACGGAAGAGACGCCATGAGGCGTCCTGGGATCATTCTCTAATTGGCACGTAACACTGGGCCGAGGCTGTGAGAGCCCAGAGGTCTCAACGCTGGTCTCAGTGTCACTGTAAAAACTCCAGAGCCAAGTCCCCCGCTGCTGCAGCCCTTCCAGCGCCCTCCGGGGTAGCCGAGGCTGGCGCTGTCCCGACTCTGATGGGCCGTGCAGAGCAGGTGGTCTGATGGGGTCTGCGTGTGGTGAGGTCACCGATGAGAGGACTGCCTTCCCCTCCAGGAACCTCACCTGCTTCCCAGGAGCTGCGCTTCAGACAAGGAGAGACAGCCCGACGTTTACAGCCTTTCCTTGTGGGGCAAGCTCCTGTTTCTTATTACTGCTAAGTCGCTTCAGTCGTGTCCGACTCTGCACCCCATGGACGGCAGCCCACCAGGCTCCCCCGTCCCTGGGATTCTCCAGGCAAAAACACTGGAGTGGGTTGCCATTTCCTTCTCCAATGAATGCAAGTGAAAAGTGAAAGTGAAGTCGCTCAGTCGTGTCTGACTAGTAGCAACCCCATGGACTGCAGCCTACCAGGCTCCTCTGTCCATGGGATTTTCCAGGCAAGAGTACTGGAGTGGGGTGCCATTGCCTTCTCTGGTTTCTTATTACAGTGGATTGGAAATCCTTATGCCATCACCGTCCCAGCGGAGGGTGGGACTTATAATTATGTATGCGGTGTTTCTGCTAACTTGGTGCAATCTCTGGACTTCCGAGCATAACCCATGTCTCCTATGAGGTGCCTGCCATGATGTCTGAAAGGGAAAAGTGAAAGTGAAGTCACTCAGTCGTCTCCGACTCTTTGCGACCCCGTGGACTATAGCCTACCAGGCTTCTCCATCCATGGGATTTCCCAGGCAAGAATACTGGAGTGGGTTACCATTTCCTTCTCCAGGGGATCTTCCCGACCCAGGGATCGAACCCAGACCTCCTGCATTGCAGGCAGACGCTTTAACCTCTGAGTCTGCTCTCTGTTTATTTGTCCGTGTGGCTTTCCACCCCATTAGCTTCCTAACGGCAGGAAACAGGCCTCACTCCTTTCCCAGCTCATCCTGAGCGCAGCCGAGAGCACCTGTTGAGTGCACCGTGTCACCGAAAGTGGAGGCCACAGCGGGCGTTTGGGTTTGGGGCCTCCTTTGAACCCTAAAGCTAAAATTTGCCAAATGCTGGCCCTGCCCTGAGGGGGGAAGTTCCTGCCCCTTGAGAAGAGATGGGGAGGGGCCCGGTGGTTAGGACTCTGCCCTTGCATTGCACCGGGGACAGGTTCGATCCCTCATCAGGGAGGTAAGATCCCACAAGCTAGGAGTCAGTGCTGCCAGAAAGAAAATAAAAGGAGGAGAGAGAGAAACGGGCTGGAGACCATGGGGAGGGGAAAGGACGTTCGCTCGATAGCAGGCCCCTGGGACCCTACCGACCGCAGGATGGCAGAGGTCGGAACTGGGCCGCCCTCACACTCAGACCGCGGAGCCTCCTCTCAAGGGAGGACCCCTGAGACAGCCAGTGTGTGTGAGCACAGACCGATGGCACCCGGGGTCAACGGTGTTGGGCTTGGCTGGGTGCACGGAGGGCCTTACCACTGCTTAGCAAGCATCCCGGGATAGATGTGTGGAGAGAGTAATGCGGAGACTTCCATCACCACGTGTAAAGTAGGTAGCGAACAGGAATTTGCTGTATTTCTCAGGGAACCCCAACAGGGGCTCTGTATCAGCCTGGAGCAGTGGGATGGGAGGGAGATGGGAGGGAGGCTCAACAGGGAGGGGACGTGTGTAGACCTATGGCTGATTCAGGTTGAGGTTTGACAGAATACAGCAAAATTCTGCAAAGCAATTATCCTTCCATTAAAATAATTAGTTAATTAAAAAAAGAAAGCATCCCGGGAGAGGTGCCAGGTGCGCGAGATCGCCCAGGCCGCAAGCCTGGGTTGCGTCCCGGGGGCCGGGGATGCCCCCAGGGCTGCGCTGCCCCGTCACTGTCCTGTGTCCCTCCGCAGGCGGGATCGGCTGCGTCGGCCGAGACAGGGGCCAGGTCCGGAAGTGCCTGGACGCGGTGGAGATCTACAACCCGGACGGGGACTTCTGGAGAGAGGGGCCCCCGATGCCCACGCCCCTCCTCTCGCTGCGCTCCAACTCCACCAGCGCGGGCACCGTGGACGGGAAGCTCTACGTCTGCGGAGGCTTCCACGGAGCAGGTACCCATGGGGCTGGAAATGCCGCGGCACCGCCCTTAACCGACCCTACCGTCGGTCCCAAGAGTGGGGTGGGCTGAAAGGTTGCTGCTGAGCGGTGAAAGACGCCGGGATTCTTGGCCCCGGGAGGAGAGGAATTCAACCCGGGGCCAGTGACGTGGCTTGATTGCTCAGAGCTTTTGTGTATTAAAGTTTTATTACGGTATAAAAGAGATAAAGAAAGCTTCTGCACAGACATCAAAAAAGGGCAGAAAGCGTGGCCTCCTGCTAGTCTTTAGCTGGATGTTATATAGCTACTGGCAGACTGCTAATTAGAGGAAAGGAATGTCTCAAAACTCAGAGGCTGGCACCAGGCCCCTCACCCACACGTGATGCATTGAGATAACCTTGGCACCAGGTGAGTCTTCCCGAGCCATCAAACGATCGATGTGAAATCTTTAAGGCAGGTTTCCAAGCAGATACAGTTTTATTAGCACAGAGTAGGAGAACAATGTGTGAGCGAAACATCCTGGTTTGTCCAGTTGGTTCTGAGTCTTGGGCGGAACCGACTTGCAGACAGTCTAGGGTAAATGCATAGTACCTTGACATAGCTTAAGACAAACATTTCCATAAGGAAAACACATTGCTTAGCTCAAGGTTTGAGAACAGTTAAGCTCAGGTGGAGCCAGGTGTTGTCATGGCGACACAGAATTTTAAGAGAAACCTCTTTTAAAATTTGTATCGAGAAGGGAAAAATCTTAACCCTTGTAGTTCGTTTCCTCCCGCCGCTTCAGAGAGAGAGAAAAAAAGAAAAAGTGTCTGATGCTCGCAGCCTGTTTCCTCCGTTTGGAGACCCCTGGCCTTCCTGCCTGTCACCCTCTCAGGAGACTGACTCAAAGTCGGTGACCTCTGACCTTGGGCCTTCACACCCTTGGAGCGGGGGCTGCCTCCTCGGTGGGTGGGGTCAGGTCTGTCACGTGCCTGGCACACAGCGGCCTTGCAATGAGCAGGAGTTGAACACGAGGGGACGAGGAATGGGGGGGGGAAGGCTGATGGCTGACCGTAGAGCTTAAACATACGAGGAGCCCACGGAACAGGAGCAACCTGTCCTCCAAAGAAAACTCTCCCTCCCGCACTGCAGCCGCTCATGACAGATTGCTGGGAAGCACTTCTAAGATAATACCTAATCCACGCATTCATCACCAGAGTCAGTCTCCATAAACCTAATTGCTTCCGTTGTTGCAATCTGCAGTATGGATTTATAATTTTTAAGCAATGGGGAGAATCTTAAATATGCATAAATCTAATAAGCGGCCATCTCCAGAGTTTGATGAGTTGCCCTGGTACTAAGGTGGAAAGGACTCACACTGAAAACGGCGAGAAGTCCCACTCTAACCTCCCTAATGGACGCTCGAGGCCAGGACAGGTCTAGGAGAAGCATGCCTCCGGAGCACTCACGACTTTGGACGTGCGCCAGATACAAATGGCACAGTCCCTGAAGAAAGCCGAGCCCGCGGCACGCCTGCCCTCGTGTTGAAAGCACATAAATATATTTAAGTAAGGTAAAGAATAAAGTTTCCATTAGCAACTAAGAGGCTTTGGAGATCTGTGAGCTGACCCAATGAGTGTGCCTTATTAGGCTCTTGATTCAAACATCTTCTGCAGAAAGATATTTTCTTCAGATAGTCTGGGGAATCTGAATGTGGACTGGAGTGTTAAATGGACTAGAGTATTAATACCATCTAATACGACATGGTATTAAGGAACTGGTAATTTTGTTAGGTCGTGATGATAGGGCTTCCCTGGCGGTTCAGACAGTAAAGAATCTGCCCGCAACGCGGGAGACCCAAGTTTGGGCCCCAGGAGGAGGGCATGGCAACCCGCTCCAGTATTCTTGCCTGGGAAATCCCATGAACAGAGAAGCCTGGTGGGATATGGTCCAGGGGTTCGCAAAGAGTTGGACACAACCAAGGGACTAACGCTTTCACTTTTTTTAACTGTGGCTTTACATAAGAGAGGAAGAAAAAGGAAAAACGTCAAGAATGAGTAGAGACTGTAGAAGTTTTTATAGATGAAAATGATATGCTCTCTGAAATTTGTGTTAATCTACTCTAGCAATTTTTTTTTTTTTAATTGAATGGGGCCTGGGTGCTGGGGATGGCAAGAATAGATTTTTCAACACTGGTGAAGTGCGGGTTGTTTTTGCAGCTGGATAATGACTAGAGGGGCTTTGCTGCTGCTGCTGCTGCTAAGTCGCTTCAGTCGTGTCCAACTCTGTGCGACCCCCGAAAAGGAGCCCCCCAGGCTCCCCTATCCCTGGGATTCTCCAGGCAAGATCACTTGAGTGGGGTGCCATTGCCTTCTCCAACGCATGAAAGTGAGAAGTGAAAGTGAAGTTGCTCAGTCGTGTCCGACTCTTAGCAACCCCATGGACTGCAGCCCACCAGGCTCCTCCGCCCATGGGATTTTCCAGGCAAGAGTAGTGGAGTGGGGTGCCATTGCCTTCTTTACTTACTACTTTTTTGCTTTCGTTTTGGCCACGTGGGCCGTGGGATCTTAGTTCCCCAACCAGGGATCAAACCTGGGCCCCTGAGGTGAGAGCACGGAACTCTAGCCACAGGACTGCCAAAGCCCATGTCTACTCGTTTTTGTATGCTTCAAAGTCCCCGTAGTGAGAAGCTTCAATTTTCCTCTCTCTATTTGTTCTTCATAGAATTTTCCAAAACGTATTTTTTAATGGTTCTAATAGCTTTCATTATTATGCTTTGGCCACCTGATGCAAAGAGCTGACTCATTGGAAAAGACCCTGATGCTGGGAAAGATTGAAGGCAGGAGGAGAAGGGGACGACAGAGGATGAGATGGCTGGATGGCATCACTGCCTCAACAGACATGAGTTTGAGCAAGCTCTGGTAGATGGTGATGGACAGGGAGGCCTGGTGTGCCGCAGTCCGTGGGGTCGCAGAGTCGGACACGACTGAGCGGCTGAACACCAAAATATCTTGTATATTAACCATCAGGCGCTCACGTAAAGGTGGCTCCTGCCACAGCAGCAAGAGCCCTGGCAGGACAAGGAGATCTCGTCAGGATCCTCGCTGGAGCCGCAAGTGTAGGGAGGCCCAGGAGGGGCAGGAGAGAGCCCGGGTGCCCAGCCTCCCCCACCCAGCCTCTAGGACTCCCCTCCAGCAGTGACGGAGCTCAGCGCTAACCGGGTGACAGGGAAAGGAACAAAGCGCAGAGCCCCTGCTGGTCACGGCCCTGCCCTCTGTCCTCTGGAGCAGAAGGCAAGACGCAGGGCAGCCTCGGGACCTCCGGAGCGTGGCCAGAAGACACACTGCTTCATCTCGCTCCGTGTCTTATCTCCCTTTGTATCATATTGAGTTAGAGAACTGATATCCTGTTTTTCAAGACTGTCTGAGCCAACCTCTTCTCCTGGAACAATAATGGACTAATAATGCTTCCAGCAGAGGGAAATGGATTTACCAGGCAAGCTCTCAAAGTCCATTTTAATTATTTGCTTCAAAGACAGTAGACTGTCCGGGACTAGATGAGTGAGTTGTCACAGTGGTTTATGGAAAACAGAACAAGGGTATTAATACAATCGCATGCTCATGATGAGCTAGGGATCTCAGGGTCGGACCTGAGCACAAGCACTGAATTTTCTCTTCTTACGCAGCACAAGCCCACGCGTCCCACTTATTTACTCAGAAAACCAGTCAAGAAATTCCTCTGTCTTCTCCGGTGGCCCCGTGGTACACAACCCGCCTGCCATTGCGGGAGACACGGCAGAGAAGGGTGGCAGCTGCAGTCCGCGGGGTCGCAAGGGTCGGACACGAGTGAGCAGCCGAGCTCAGCTCGATGGATGCCAGAGCACTTAGTAAATACAGTGGTAGGGTTTTGGGTAAAATGGTGGGTGGGACACCTCTGTTTTCTCCCACACTCCCTGAAAAGGACAGTACGTGGAATGAACACAGTCAGACAGACAGAAGGGGACAGGGGCATTACAGTGTTGGAGGCACATAAGTGGGTGGGTGAGTGACTGCCCTGATGCAGGAGTTCAGCGCTCACCAGGCTACAGGGAAAGGAAGCACCAACCACAGACCCCGGGAGCGGACACGCGACTGCGGGAGGGGAGCAGGCTGACGCTGGTCACACGCGGACAGAGGCAGGAAGGAGACCCCAGTCACGCCCCCCCACCAGGAGCTAAAGCCCTTCCTACACCCCAACAAAGACAGAAGCTGAGGACGGGGCGTGGCAGGGGCGGTGATCAGTGACAAAAACAGGGAACTTAAGAGAACAGCCACGTCCTGAACCTCGAGAGCATCAGCTTTCTCCCTGCTTGGCTCCCAGACGTGGGCTATGCCCTCTGGTCGGGAGCCTGGACGATTCTACCCTGGGGATCGACCAGCAACCCCCATCCCCAGAAAGGGAAAGCAAACTCACCCCCTAAAGAACCTCACAGAAAAGACTCCGTGGTGTCCCTCTGTTACAGACAGCAAACAGCTGGGAATCATCAGACCTCTGCCGAAAGCGTGTACGTAACAGAGAGAAATGAAAACACAGAAACGAAGAAACAGGCCGGAGGAAACAGGCTATGCCAGGAGGAGACGCGTCCTTGGAGAGAAGAGAGAGAACGTGCGTCGGTGCCAGAGGGCTCCTGGAGGTGACGAGCATGATGGGAAAGAAATCTACAGCAGAGAAGCTAGGCTGCAGGGTGGAAGGGACATCTCAGCACCTGGAGAGGAAACGAGGGAAAGAGAGTATGTCTGCAATGTCCAATATTTGAATAATAGGCGTTTTAGTAAAAAGGAAAGAAAAGAAAGAGACACAATGGTTGGATGAAACACCCCTGCAGTAGGTGAGGAAAGTTTCCTGGAACTGAAGTCCCCCGATGAAAGGAAACAGCCACCCCAGCGGAGCGAGAGGAAACGGACGTGAGGTGAAGCGCGGGACGCCGAGGACACAGGAGGGTCCCGAGAGTCCTGGAGAGAAAGGGCTCGTCTTGCAGAAAGAGTTGGGAATCAGAGGAGCCACCCTCAGGAACCAGGACGCCGGGAGCAGGAAGAAGGGGAGACCAATGCCTTCAAACGCCTACGGAAAAGCCACCTTCTCCCTGCACCGCCGAACCTGCTGAACCGCCAAGTGGGGGGCACGTTTCAGACGTGAGACACGCTGTGTCTCCCAAAATCTGTCTCCCCTATTGCCTTTCATGAGGTTTTCCTTCACCAAAAACAAGCGTCCAAGCCAAGTAAGAGTAGGAAGTGGGGGCTTCCCTGGGTGGCTAAGACTCCGAGCGCCCAGCGCAGGGGACCCAGGTTCGATCCCTCGTCAGGGAACTAGACTCTGCAGGCTGCAATGGGGATGATGATGCTCCATGCCACACACAGCCAAGGCCCAGCGCAGGCAAACAAACACATAGAAACAAGATACTTTAAAAAAGTGTAGCTGGGGGCCAGGAGACAGTTAAACACCGCAGGGCAGTCAGTCACGCTTACTGGCCATCATTAAAGCTCCCAGTTGCTGCGCTTGGGGCTCCCTCCTACCATGCAGCCCGCTGACTCTTCGGGGGCCACCTGGCACTCTCCGTGCTGCCATGGGGCTTGGGGCTCAAGTTACTGGCAGCTTTAAGAATGCAGGTGCGCTGGGTCCTTCCTCCAGACCTGGGAGTTTCGGGCCATCTGCCAGTATCCGCGGAGCTGCAGCAAGCTCCCTAGCAGAGTCCAGACTCTTCACAGTTCTTGCCCAGAGCCCTGGGACTCACCCGGGTAACACACAGACTCCCAGCCTCTGTTGTCCACCGCAGCTCAGGCTGAGGAGGCCACGGCAACATTCCAGAAAGATCAGGGCTCATGGCACAGTGCACCACAGACTCGCTGGATACAGGAGAGGAGGGAGCGTTTCCAGCCCTCCTGATGAGGCCGTATTTCCCTGACACCAAAACTGCCCAGACATTGCAAGAAGACTACAGGCCACGATCCCTGGGTGAATATGGACGCCAAAGTTCTCAATAAAAGGCCGGCAAACTGAGCGCAGCGACGTGGAGAAAGAGCTGTGTGCCGTGGCCAAGCAGGATCTACCCCAGGCCCGGAAGGTCGGCCCACAAAGGTTAATCAATGTGACAGACCATCAGTGTATTTGTAGAAGAAAGGACAAAATCAGGTTGATCATCTCCAGAGATGCAGAAAAAGAATTTGACAAAATCCAACACCTTCCATGGTATAAACACCCCAAACGCGGGGACAGAACCCAATAATGGGCGTCTGTGAAACTCCACAGGTAGCATCAGATGTACGGCCAGACTACAAGCTCTCCCCCAAGATCAGTAACAGGACAAAGACGCGCCCCCCTCCACCGGTCACTTCCAGTCAACATTGTACTAATCGGGCAGTTAGGAAAGAAAAAAGATAAAAGGCATCCAGATGGAGAGGAGTAGGTAACTGCCTAGGACACGGTGTTTTCTTTGGAAAACCTGAAGGGACCCACCAGAAAAGCTCCGAGAGGGACCTGCCGGGGTTCCATCGCTTGGGAACTCACCTTGTGGTGCAGGAGACGCGGGTTCGATCCCTGATCATCGGGAACCAAGATCCCACAAGCAGCGGGGCAGCTAAGGCAGCGCCACAGCTACAGAGGAGCCAGGCCTGCAGAGAGGACCCACGCGCTGCAGCTGGGAGCAGGTGCAGGGAAACAGGAAAATACTCGCAGAGGAAGAAAGCCCCGGGGCTCACCCGAGTTCCTCAAGGCTGCAGGGCCCGTGGCGAATGCGCGTAAATCGGCTGTGTCTCCCTGTGCTCAGGACTCCTCCAGAAAGTGTGGCGAGAGAGCGACTCCAGGAGCCCCGGTGGTCTGGTGGCTCAGACTCTGCTCCCAGCGCAGGAGGCCTGGGTTCGATCCCCAGTCAGGGAACTCGATCCCACACACCACAACCAAAGGTCCTGAGTGCTGTAACTAAGCACAGCCAAATAATCACTAAACGAATAGATTCTTGAAAAGAAAAAATTCCATTTATATTAGTATCAGAAATAACAAGGGGCTTCTCTAGTGGCTCAGACAGTAGCGAATCTGCCTGCAGTGTAGGAGACGGGGGTTTGATCCCTGGGTTGGGATGATACCCTGGAGAAGTGAAGGGCAACCCACTCCAGTATCTTGCCTGGAAAATCCCGTGGACAGAGGAGCCTGGCGGGCCTCAGTCCATGGGGTTGCAAACAGTAACACACAGACACATACAGTGTGACTCCAGAAACCTCAGCACTTGTACAATGAAAACTGCACGTCATTAAAGACGTTGAAAACCCAAATAAATGCTAAGACATCACACACAAAAACTGACAAACCGATGCTAAAATTTACATGGAAATGCTGGAGACGCAGAATACTCAAGACAGGCTTGTAAAAGGACAGAGAAGATTATACTTCCTAATCTCAAAACTTGCTTCACACATACAATAATCAATGACTGTGTGGTAGGGGCCCCATGATAGACATGGAGATCAATGCAATGTATTTGAGAGTCCAGAAAGGATCCCTTATTTTAATGGTCAATTTATTTTCAATAACAGTGCTAGACAATTCAATGGGGAAACGATCCCCTTTCAGCAAATGGTGCAGGAATAATTGGACATCCACGTGCAATAATTGGATATTCATTCATGTGCAAATGAGTGAAGTTTGGACCTCACAGAGGCACAGAAATGAACTCAAAATGGATCAACAACCTAATCCCAAGAGGAAAAACTATACACTTTCAGAAGGAGACATAGGTGCAAATCTCTGTGATCCTGAATTAGACAATGGTTTCTTATATAAACTTAAAGCACAACTGAGAAAAAATAGACGCCTTGTGCGTCAAATTTTAACTTCCGTGCTCCGAAGGGCAATGTCAAGAGAGTGAAAGCGTCACCCCCAGGATGGGAGAAAATATCACACATCCAGTAAGAAACTTGTATCTCGAATCTGCTAAAAGTGTTACAAACAAAACGCTTAGTAACACTCTTTAGAAAACTGGCAAAGGACTGAATAGATACGAGTCCAGTGAATATAAAGAAACGGCCAAGGAGTCACATGACCAGCCACTGCTGCTGCTGCTGCTGCTGCTGCTGCTGCTGCTGCTGAGCTGCTTCAGTCGTGTCCAACCCTGTGTGACCCCACAGACGGCCGCCCCCCAGGCTCCCCCGTCCCTGGGACTCTCCAGGCAGGAACACTGGAGTGGGCTGCCGTCGCCTTCTCTGACCAGCCACGAGGGAAATGCAAATCAAAACCACAGTGAGGTCATCCTTTACACCCACTAGAGTGATTGTGAAGGAAAGAAACAGGTAACAACAGGTGCTGACAAGGACTGGAGAAGTTGGAGCCTCGTACATGGCTGCTGGGAATGTGAGATGGAGCAGCTTCTGTGGAATTTGAAACCTGAGGTTTCTGGAGTCACATCGTGGTGTGTGCGTGTGTGTGTGTGTGTGTGTGTGTTGCTGTTTGTACCATGGACAGCAGCAATTTCCCTCCAAAGCACCAGAGAAATGAAAGCATCTGTCCACACAAGACAGGCACAAGCGTGCAGAGCTGCAGGGATTGCAGCAGGAAGAACACGGCCACCCTGAGTGTCTTATCAACCAACGACGGATAAACAAACACGGGCCAGCCATGCAGGATTCCTCGGCGATAAAGGCGTGAAGGCTGACACAGGCTACAGCGTAAGTCAACCTTGAAACCGTGCTCGGGGAGAGATGGCAGTTACAGAAGACCCCAAATGAGTCCATTCATACGAAGTGTCCAGAAAAGGCAAGTGTGTGGAGATCAGATGTCAGGGGCTGGGGGAGGTGCGAACAGGAACTTACTGCTAATGGGGACAGGGCTGCTTTCCGGGGGTGATGAAAACGCTCTCCAACCAGGTGGTGACGGCTGAGACAGCTCAGTGAATACACTAAAACCACTGAATTAGTCCCTCAAAAGAGACAACAACGTGAGAGCTGGACCATGAAGAAAGCTGAGCACCGAAGAATTGATGCTTCTGAGCTGTGGTGCTGGAGAAGACTCCTGAGAGTCCCTTGGACTGCAAGGAGACCCAACCAGTCCATCCTAAAGGAGATCAGTCCTGAATATTCACTGGAAGGACTGATGCTGAAGCTGAAACTCCAGTACTTTGGCCACCTGATGTAAAGAACTGACTCACTGGAAAAGACTCTAATGCTGGGAAAGATTGAAGGCAGGAGGAGAAGGGGACGACAGAGGATGAGATGGCTGGATGGCATCACCGACTCGATGGACGTGGGTCTGAGTGAACTCTAGGAGTTGGTGATGGACAGGGAGGCCTGGCATGCTGCAGTCCATGGGATCGTAAGGAGTCAGACACAACTGAGTGACTGAACTGAACTGAATGTTTAAGAGCCAGAGAAAAATAAGAGAACATATAAGGAAAAATTATTAGAATGACTGTAAGTGTCTCCAACCAAAGAGAAGCAGTGGAGCAGAATCTAAGCACAGCACACACACACACACACACACACACACACACACAGAGACACACACACACAGAGACACGCACACACACACAGAGACAGACACACACACACACGCACACGCATGCACACACACAGACACGCACACACACAGACACACACATGCACAGACACACACACACAGACACACAGAGACACAGACACACACACAGAGACACATACACACAGAGACACACACACAGACACACACTCACACACACTGCCAGCTCTCTAGAATTACAAATCCAGCACAAGCGTCCTCCAGAATTGAGGGCAAAATGACAATCAAACTGTCTCAGGCGGAGGAAAATGAAGAGAATGCATTGCCAACAAGCCTGCTTTAAAGAGAGAGCGAGAAGGAGAATCCTCTGAACGAAGGGCAATGGGATCGCTGAGAAGACGTCCTGGAGGAGAGAGAGACGCAGAGGAACCCAGTGGAGCCGGGCTAAACGCAGTGGGCGGCGTGTCCTCCTCGGCAGTTCTTGCGCGCGAGAATGGCAGCTGACAGGGGAAAAAAATTATCATTGTCTGATCGTGTTCTCAGTGTGGTTATTGTTGCGCAGAGAGGGCCATCTCCCTGTGGTGACAATTAAGTGGAAAGGGGTGGAGAGGCTGAAAGTCTTGATGCAGTGAGGGGAGCTCCCGCCTCCACTTACATGATGAGGAATAAATGCAAACAGTCCGTTCAAAGGCACTGCAATCCTTAGAACAACTACTAAAAATAGCTGTAGAGAGAACATGCTTAATAAAAAAAAATTTTTTAACAAAAAAAGGAGGCTTAAAATCTCAAGATAAATTAAAATGGGATATTTAAAATATTCAAGCAATCCAGGGACTTCCCTGGTGATCCAGTGGCTGAGCATCTGCCTTCCAGTGCAGGGGACGCGGGTTTGATCCCTGCTTGGGGAACTGAGATCCCATATGCCTCAGAGCAGCTAAGCCCGGGAGCTGCAACTGCTGAGCCCGCTGGTCTGGAGTCTATGCCTGAAAGAGGCAAGCCCGTGCACCGCAGGAGAGACCCAGGGAAGCGAATAAGAGAGAGAGAAATTCAAATAATCCAAAAATAAGAAAGGGAGACAGAGCAGAGCAGAAATATGAGTTCAGTGGCTCGGGACGATCCCCCGGAGGAAGAAACAGCAGCCAGTACTCTTGCCTGGAGAATCCCGTGGACAGAGCAGCCTGGCAGCTACAGTCGCTGGGTCACAAAGAGCCGGTCGTGACTCCACACAAGGGCAAGCCTGGGGGACGTGGTGCTAAGCAGGAGAGTCCAGCCCAGAGAGCCGTCCCCGTGCGGCCTCAGTGGGACGTGGGCTCCAGAATAGCCAGGACAGTCCAGCCTGGAGAGCCATCCCCATGCGGCCTCAGTGGGACGCGGGCTCCAGAATAGCCGGGACAGTCCAGCCCGGAGAGCCGTCCCCGTGTGGCCTCAGTGGGACGCGGGCTCCAGAATAGCCGGGACAGTCCAGCCCAGAGAGCCGTCCCCGTGCGGCCTCAGTGGGACGCGGGCTCAAGAATAACCAAACTCACAGCAGCAGGCAGTGCAGACGGGAGTGCCGGGGACGTGGGATGCGACAGGGCAGACGGGGAGATGCTGGTCGGAAGGGCCAGACCTCCAGCTCCACGCTGAGGCCGTTCTGGGACCTAAGGCCTGGCTGGGGACTGCAGCTGACAGTACTGGGAGCCCCCTGGCGTGGTCAGGACTTGGACCATCCCAGCCGCGGCCCAGGTTCAATCTCTGGTCAGGGAACTAAGATCCTAGAGGCTGTTTGGCCAAAAAAACCCCAGAAAACAACACTGCCTTGTGTACCCGAGACTTGCTAAGTGTCCTCAACACACGGACCAGGTGGGCTGAGGGGCGTGTGAAAAGCTTGACTGTGCGGACCGTTCCACAGCGCGTGTGCAAGTCAGGCATCGCCTGTCTGAGTAAGGGCTGAGGGTGAGCTCTCACGCGGCCGTTCTCCGTTCCTGACGCGCCAGGAGCACCACGTCTGCCGCGGCGCGACCTTATGCTCTTAGCGGGCTTTTGGAGCGCGGCGCCTTCTAGCGGAAGCTGTGCAACCGCGACGTCGGCCTCTGGCTTCAGTGCTGCCCTTCTCCGTTGCTTTTCAGACCGCCACGAGGTTATCTGCAAGGAGATCCTGGAGCTGGACCCCTGGGAGAACCAGTGGAACGTCGTGGCCGTCAATGTCCTCATGCACGACACCTACGACGTCTGCCTGGTGGCCAGGATGAACCCCCGCGACCTCATCCCCCCGCCACCGGATCTGGTGGAGGAGGGCGGGGGCCGCTGAGGTCGGCATCGCCCGGGGCCTCCCGTGGTGTCTGCGGAGGAGGCGCTGGGCATGGGGGTCCATGCGCACACCCGTCACCCGGGACACGTGCGTTTGCATGAGTAGTGGCCCCTAAGCAGAGCAGAGCAGAGCGTGCTGGGCGCCACAGGGGGTGCGGGTTGCAGACAGAGGGGGCCCGGCCTCTGCAATGTCTTCCCCACAGTCAGAGGGCGAGGACGGAGCTGCCTGCTTCTGTCACAGCTGAGCAGCAGCGGGAAGCAGCCTTCTCCCAAAATATAATCTAGGAGTGTTGTTTGAACAGCCCTTGGACACCCGTCTATTTCCCTCGTCATCTCTGCTTCTGGAAGCCCCCTGCATGCCAAGAGTGCATGCTGGTCGCTGTCCTTCACCAATTTCCCCGAGTTTCACATCACAAGACTCTTACTTAAGCAGGAACAGTCGGTGGATCCCTCTAACTTCCCCAGGGGAGCCCAGCATAGACGAGACAGCTTTCAGCAGAGCAGTGTGACTGTGTGGTTGGTGTTCACTCGCTCAGTCGTGTCTGACTCTTTGCGACCCCATGAATCGAAGCACGCCAGGCCTCCCTGTCCATCACCAACTCCTGGAGTTTGCTCAGGCTCATGTTCATCAAGTCGGTGATGCCATCCAACCCTCTCTGAATAGTGATTCATCCTCTGTCGTCCCCTTCTCCTGCCTGCAATCTTTCCCAGCACCAGGGTCTTTTCCAAGGAGTCAGTCTTCACATCACGTGGCCAAAGGACTGGAGCTTCAGCTTCAGCATCAGTCCTTCCAGTGAATTTTCACAGTTGATTTTCTTTAGGATGGACTGGTGGGATCCAGACGTGACTTTGAACTCTGGAAGACTGGAGGACAGAGGAGCCTGGCCTGCTGCAGTGCCTGGGGTCACAGAGAGCGGGACCCGACTTAGAGGGTGAACAGCATTGACAACCTCCTCTCGCTGATACAGTTAGCGACCCAGCCTCAAGTGCTTCCCTGTCTGCCCCGTTCTCGCCGGATTTGAAGGCTGTCCCAGTGCGTATTGGGCGGGGGGGACTCATAAAACTGGGACCGTTGCTGGTTCTCTTCCGTGCGAGACAGGGTGGTTTGGGGCTGAGCGGGGGGCACAGGGTGGGGCTGGGGGTAGTGACCCGGGCGCTGAAGCATCATGGTTCTCACTGACTGACTTTATAGTGAGCAAGTGCTGTAAAATGAGTCATTAAATAAGATCTCGCTGATAAGTTTTGCTCACTTTGTTTCTCCTACTGCGATTTAGGGTAGCTTTCATTTGAGGAGGGGGTGCTCAGCACTCCCCGGGTGGGAATCAGAGTCAGGGAGGACCGTCTTCAGGGACATCAGGAGACAGGCCCAGAGGCCAGGACATGGGTGGGTGGCCAAGGACAGGATGCGGTCCGTCCCCGGGGCAGCCGCAGCCCCAGAGGAGATGGAACCAGTCACAGAAGACACCCAAGGAGCAGACGAGAGACGGGAGCCGCAGAGACTGCGCGTCCCTGAGACGAGCGGCTGCTGCGGCCAGTGCCCAGAGCGGGGCGGGGGCGCAGCCTGGACCCTCGGGATCTGGGGACGAGGTCGCGGGGACAGTGAGGGACAGGCCCCCTCGCCTGCGGGGCGACCTCCAGTCGGCTCTAACAAGGGCCCCGGGACTCAGAGAAGGAGGTTGGCACCGCCCCCGAGGCAGCGTGTGAGTGACTCGCTTCCTGGAGCAAAGTGCCCCTAACAGCGGGGAGAGTGGGCTGTGCAGCCAGGGTGGGGGGTCCTGGGCAGGTGGACAGACGGGGCAGCCTGTGCCCAGGCCCCGCTCGGGAAGGGCGTGGCTGCAGGGTGAGGGCAGGGGGCCACCCCGGGCGGGCTGGGCGCGCCGGCCCCGCGTGCTCCCCGGGCGGCCCGCGCCCTCCCGGCTGCGCCGGCGGCTCCTGGAGCCCCGCGGGGCGAGGACGCGCGGCGAGTGGAGCAGCTGCTCCCCTTGGC
>SJXQ01007119.1:104513-120246 GCA_006408695.1 Aepyceros melampus | reverse complement strand
AGGGGATTCTCCGTCTCACACGGGGTGAGCTCCGTGACCTCACCTTCGTACACCTCCTTGGTCTCCTTTATCCGAAGCCCTGGAAGAGAAATGACAGAACAAACCGTGGTGAGAAACGCGACGTCCTCTCACTTTTTCTACAGTCTTTTCAGCCATAAAACCTCCACGTTATAAGAATCAACGAGTCAGCCTGGCTCACACAGTCCTGAGGAGGAAACACTGCACAGACGCAGCCCCGGGGGTGAGGTGAAGGGTCCGTCCCTCTCCAGGACCCCTTTCTTCCGACCACCCTAAAGGGCCAACTCACTGACAGCGTTTCCCACGGAACCTGCCCTGTCCTTCCCCTTCCAGTCACATGTGCCTACAGGGCCCCTCACTCCCGTTCTGCCAGCCCTTGAGTACAGCCTCCCCCGTCTCTATCTGTTGCCCAAAGGTAGCAACAGAAACATAAGGGAAACACAGACTCAAAAGATGTGAGCTACATGGCAACTCGTCTATCATACAGAGCTTTATTTGTGTCCTACTCGCACAATAACACTAAAAAGAAACACATTATGACACTTACAGGACAACCTGCACTTTAAGCATTAACTGCGCACGTGCTGATATTTAAGAATTTATTGTTAATTTCCTCTAGGGGTGAAAATGGCATTTTTAAGTCCTTATTTTCCAGAGATACACATAAATATTTACAGGTCAAAAAGCAGGTCTGCAATCAGATGGGGCTATAGGGAGCCTTCCTACCACTTGACTACTTTTCTTGGATACTTGATAGTTTCCAAAATAAAAATTTTAATAAAAGAAAAAACAATGACATACTACTTTACAACCTCCAGAGTCACTAAAATTAAAAAGACGGGCAACACTGAGAGTTGGTGAGGATTCAGGACACCACTGGCGGGAGTGGGAGCTGGTTTAGAAGTAATGTGGTGTTCATCACCTCCTAAAGTGGAACACCTGAGTATCTGTGACCCCCCAGTTCAACTCCAAGGCTTATACCCTCAAGGCTGCGGAGCACGTGTGCACGCGGGACGCAGCCAGCAATGGCCATGCATTCTTACTTGACAAACACTGGCAACGTCTCCCCACCTCTGCCCGCAGTGGAAGAGCTGCCTGCACTGTGACGCATTCATACCAAAAAGCATCACAGGGCAATGAGAAGAGGTCGTGCCGCTTGCGACAGCAGGGATGGGTGTCAGAAGCGGAAGGAGAGCTCTCCCGTACAGGTGCTCTGGGGCCTGGCGATCTCTCTCTCTCGACTGGGAGCTGGTTTCAGGGCCTTTCAACTTAAAACCACCCACCAAGACACACACCCACGTTCCGTGTGCTCTGCTGGATGTGTGCGCCCAACGACCAAGTCACTTTAAAAACACACGAGAGAAATGTCTAAGGAAACGACGCGGCTGCCCTTGGGACTCCGTTGGTGAAGAATCTCCCTGCAATGCGGGAAACCTGGGTTGGATCCCTGGGTCGGGAAGATCCCCTGGAGAAGGGAGAGGCTCCCCACTCCAGTATTCTGACCTGGAGAATTCCATGGACTGTATAGTCCACGGAGTCGCAAAGAGTTGGACACGACTGAGCAACTTTAACTTCACTTCAAGTAAATAATAGCAGCAGGACCAGGCAAAGGAAGAACACTGCCGGCTGCAGCTGAGAGTCCAGCTCCCAATCTCTCCCGTGTCCAGGCACAGGCTCCCCCTGCGTGCACCTGACCCCGCCCTGACTGCACTCCGATTCCAGGGGTCGGCCCTGTCATCACTGTGAGTTTAAAGCTCCCCAGATGATCACAACACACAAGCCCAGCTGAGACGCTCTTCTCCAGAGTGAACCAAGAGCTCTGCTCTGCTCGCGGCGCAGCGGCATCAGCTGGCGCGGGCGGGATGCCCTGTGGTGGCTGGGTGCCTCCCCATCAGCTTCTCTGTCCTGACAGAGAAAGATTCCCCGGGCCTGTGGCGCCACAGACTCTCAGGCACTTCCCACTTTCAAGCCCAGCATTATCACTGAGTTGGTTTCCTTCTTTGCCCAGAAACCCAATCAGGACAAAGACTCAGATAGAGTTAAGGAATAGTTTTACCCTCCTTCATTTGACCTGACCGACTACACACAGAAGTCTTCGAGTAGCCCCAAAGGAGAGGCTGGACTTCCTTTCTACCGCACCTGACGCCCAGTTCCTAAGAATGAAGACAAAAACTTTCCAAACGACATGAATGCACCAGAAGATTGGACAGCATGGACATTTCTGTACTTTAAAAATGAACTTTCATGTTTTTTTAAATCAAAACTTACAGCCCACAGAGACAAGCTCCTTCAAATGGAAGGCTTCCTTCTATTTCCTGGCAGACAACGGTGACACGAGGTTCCTGAGTGGGGAAGACAGGCATTCCTGTCTCTCACCAGCCTGCATTTGCTTAGAAGCTGCTCTGTGCTGACAGGCAGGCAGGGGGTGTGTGGATAGACAATGAGACCGGCTGTCAGCCAGGGAAGGGGCCGGGCTGGCGCGTGCATCTGCTGGCTCAGGTTTCTGAACCCCTGACAGCGACCTTCATCACGTCCAGGAAGCAGCACAGACTCCTTGCTTTTCCTTCTGGTCGGCTTACTGCTTCCTCCCCAGCCCCTCTGCCACCTCACAGGAGCTCAAAGGCAGAGAAGACGCACAGGTCTCCCTTTTGAAGGCAGTCAATGGCCCGCCTTTCTAGTCTGTGGCAGGATCAAGAAATTGCTCTTCCCCTTGCTGCCATCAAAAGAATCACATTGTCCCTTCACCTCAACAACGGCAGACCACCAGACAGACGCTCAGGAAACTCATCTTCATTTTCTTCAAATTTTAAGGCATTTAAATTAATGTAAAGCAATTCAGACATACGCATTCGAGTAAAGGTGAGCTTTGTCATCTTTTACCAACTTCAGAAAATAACTTTCTAAATAAATAAAAATATATTTTAAAAGTACTCAGATAACTGGAACCAACTGTAACATCTTACTTTTTATCTCATCAGCTACTGAGTTAAATAAAATCTCTGGCACATGTTCCTCAAATTCTTGAAAAGTACTCAGGAAGAAGGTAAACCAGAAAAAGAGGGTCTTATGAGCCGTTTTCACTGTTATTCCAGAGAGAGCATGACATGAAATAACAGGAGCCAAACCTCACGAAGATAAAAGCTGTAAGGAAGCAGGACACAGCACCCAGAGTGAATTCTGTCCAGGCAAAGTTTATAAAGGGGGCAAACTAGGCCACACTGCCTGGGACGCACACAGGCGCACAGGGCGTGAATGCTCAGAGCCGCTGCCACGACGCTCACGCCCTGTGGGGACGCATGGGGGCGAGGGGCTGCGCCTGGGGGAGCGTGAGCCACGTCTGATGCCCTGTACCCTGAGCTGAACAGTGGCTGCGTGAGCACCTACTTCATTACTGCTAAAATAAGGTATTTTTACACTTTCCTATGTGTATGTTATATTTCAATTTAAAACAGGTACATAAAAAATCCAGTGTTTCAGGGTAAAAAAATATTTTCAGTCAGAATATTCTGCAGTTTGAAAAAATCCAGAACTTAGCCTGCTTTGCTGGGACCCCCATGGCTGTGCAGGAATGAGAGCTTTTCCCATTTTACAGGACCTATACCAATTTCCAAACACCGGCAACTCATTCGAGAGTTATTAGAAAACACTGCGTGAGCCAAGTGACACCTGCCGGCCAGACGCAGAGCTGAGATGCAGAAGCCTCTGTCCCTTCGACCTGCTCCAAAGTGCACCCTCCTCTCATTCAGAGAAGCAGCGCTGAGCGGCCCCCGCCATAGGCCGGGAACGAGGGCGCCACTGAGGGGTGGGGTCCGCTGCGCCCACAGTGACATTCAACAGGCCCTCCCTCCACATTTCCCCTCCACCGAGAACGGGAGCACCCAGCAAGCACCTGCACTTCCTCTCTTCCAGCCCCACTCAGGAAATGCCATCGCTCCGCCATCCAACCAGACCCAGAATCTAGCCATTTCTTTCCACCTCCACCAGGCCGGTCCACACCGCACCACCTCTCACTCAGACCCCTCATCAGCTCCTTGCTTCCGCTCTCACTCTCTATCCCAGCCAGAGGGACTCTCGTGAACCCCAAACCACTCTTCACCTGTTTCTCTTTTCACTCAGCATCATTTGCAAAAGCCCTGTTCAACATATCCTTAAACTAGACGCTAGATGCTTGAGGAAAGAATTCTGGGCTTAGACAAAGCCATTCTTTCTTAAACTTCGAAGAAAACTTCCTTGAAGTTTTCTAGTAAACGTCCCTCTTGAGAATACTTACTTTGCTTTGACAACCAAAGGGACTCCACGATGACACAGGTGCTCTGACAAGGGCTTGTCACCCATTACTCAACAAGGACCTCCTAGAGATAAATGTAGGTCTCAGGGAGACTAGATTTCCCCAGACCCAGACCCGCAGGCATGCAGCCAGGAGAGGCCCTGGAAGTCCTGGCTGGAATGATGGACACTGCGGAAGAGCAGTCACTTTCTGCTCACTGTATGGAGTCAGAGCACGGGCCCCAGGGTCAGACAGGTGTAGGCGCAGACTATGCTTCTGCTGCTACTTAGTAGGGAGGTCACCACAGGCAAGTCATTTAACTTTTTGAGACTCTATTTTGTCAGATGCAAAATGCAGAGAACTTCCTCTTGGGCAGTAAAAGGCCACGGTCAGTAGAAGGCTTGACACGTTACAAGCGCGGGAGCTGCAGGCCCTGCGAGGTCGGCCCCACTGCCTCAAGCTCTGCAGCCCCACACAGCTCCTTGCTCACCGGCCGGCTGGGCAGGCACTCCGACAGCACAGCACCCAGAGCTGCTGGCTCACGCCCAAAGCCTCTGCAGTGGCCCGTCATCTCTGAAAGCACAGAAGGCTGCCAAGGGAATCTACTCTGTCAGATGAAACCCCAAACCCTGGCTGGGGCCCGCGTTTGCTGGTTGCTAAAGCACTTTCTAGAAAAACTGGGGTTTTGTTTCATTTGCAAAGATGACACTAATGGTGCCAACAGAACAAGGGCAGCGGCACAAATGCAAGTCCCAGAGGCGTCTTCTCCAGGAGGAGGCAGGCAAGGCCGAGCCCGGGCGGGCGCGGGCGGGTACTCACCAATGGCCCTGCGGAAGTTCTCCATCAGCACTTCTGTCTTCTTGATCTCCGTGGAGTACACTTCGCTCCCCACCATCGGGCAGAAAGGGACCTTACTCCCCAGCTCCTGAGCAATAGCCAGAGCTAGAGCTGTCTACACAGAAAACAAAGGAAATGCACTTGTTTCACATTCTTGAAATACAGTAATTCAGGAACACATGCCATAAACAGAAATTATTAACTAGGACCTGAAATTCTAGTCCTTTTAGTTTTAATGCTGCTGCACGCTTCACAACAAACACTTGATGACTCGCGGACAGGCGATTTCTAACGGGAGGGGCATCTCCACGGTCCCTGTCGTCACGATGGCTGGCACGACTGGGCTCGGCCGGTGCAGGTCCCGCTCGCGGTGCTGCACACGCCCCTCCCGCTAACCGTATGAGACGGGCACCACTATTCTGCCCACTTCACACACGAGGAAGCTGACACACAGATTAAATGACTCGTCCTCGGCACCGTCATCTTGAAAATGGCAAAGTGGAGCCCCAAAGCCTGGCAGCAGGGCTCCAGAGACCATGTTCCCATCAGAACCAGCAGAGGCTTCCAAAACTGCTCCCTCAATGTCAAAACACGGCTCTGACCACGCCGCAGCAGAAGAGCTCTGCTGGGTCTCTGAGATACTGCTTTCTATCTTTACGGACTCAGGAAGCCATCAGCTACAGCCCATCCGAAATCAGTAACCAAGGAACAAATGACCGATGCTCACTTTACGCTGAGTGGCCCCACACATCGGAAAGAGTGACACCCAGGCTGGGGTTCTGAGGCTACGAGTTGGTAAAGTCACACTTGAACATGCCCATATAAACTACAAAATGACTTTTGCTAAAATAACCACAGCTGCTGAACAGACGAAGACTTAACAGATATATGCTCAAACATCCAGTGTGAAGAGCCAGAACCTTAAATGCTGCTTCCAGCTTTCCTCAGCTCTGACACAAAAGCCCAGGTAAGGCCAGCTCCCAAGGTGCACAGGCGGAGACAAGAAGCTTGCTGCTAAAGAATGACGCGGATCTCTGAGACAGCTTTAAAACTGGCCCAGTAAAACTTCCTCTTCTGTTCCCTGCTGATGGTTTAATCTTCAGTGTGACCCTGAACACATGGGCCAGCCACGTGCCTGACTTTCTCATCAGTCAAACCAAAGTCCTGGGTTAGTCACTGGTAGCAAGCGGATTGCCCACAGACTGCTCCTATTTTGGCCTGCAGAGTCTCAGGTGTATTTTTCAACTTAGTTGTTGCCCATGCTCGAATGTAGGGAAATTTCACAGGAAAATACAGTTAGGTAGCTTCTTCCGAGAAGCAAGCAGCTCTGGCCACAACGGGCCGCATGGAGCACACGGCTGCCCGAGAGCAGACGCCCAGGCAGCGGCTGCCCAGCGAGGGCTCCTCCAGCGAGGGCTCCTCCAGCGCCTGGGCCCTGCACTCGGCCCACTGCCCCCGTGAGCAGGCACCTGAGTCTGTGCTCTCCTGGGTGCTGAGAATAAAGGGAAAATCTCTAGAGCGTGACAGCAAGGTAGCAGGACGCTCAACCAGGACTCCGGTGGGAAGAGCCGTAGGCCGGCCAGGCCCACCTTCTACCCAAACTGCTCACCTTCCCAGGCACTCTTCTTTCTCCTCACCCGGCGCCCCAGGCCCCAGCTCCCCTCCCTCAGGTGTGAGCTCAGAGACAGTGTGACACCTGAGGGAGCGCAGACCCCACAGCAGCCAAATCCAGAAGAGACGACCGACATATTCCCGTAACATGTGAGAACTGCGTGGCTAAGAATGCTGCGGGGGCGTCCAGGTGCCTCCATTTAACGGCTCTCAGAAGGACGGCGTAAGATGTGGCTACTCTGTGGACTGTGCCTGCACTTGCTGTATGGGACAGAGAGACTTGCACGAAGACTGTATGACATGAACTGAGAACTCCCAGATGTTCAAGCTGGATTCAAAAAAAGCAGAGGAACCAGAGATCAAATTGCCAACATCCGCTGGATCACAGAAAAGCAAGAGAATTCCAGGAAAACATCTTCTTCTGTTTCATTGACTACGCTAAAGCCTTTGACTGTGTGGATCACAACAAACTGGAAAATTCTTAAAGAGATGGCAATACCAGACCACCTTACCTGCTTCCTGAGAAATCTGTACGCAGGTCAAGAAGCAACAGTTAGAACCAAACATGGAACAATCGACTGGTTCCAAATCGAGAAAGGAGTACATCGAGGCTGTATATTGTCACCCTGCTTATTTAATGTCTATGAAGGGTACATCATGTGAAATGCTGGGCTGGAAGAAGCACAAGCTGGAATCAAGATTGCCGGGAGAAATATCAATAACCTCAGATACGCAGATGACACCACCCTTATGGCAGAAAGTGAAGAGCAACTAAAAGCCTCTTGAGGAAAGTGAAAGTGCAGAGTGAAAAAGGTGGTTTAAAGCTCAACATTCAAAAAATGAAGATGATGCCATCCGGTCCCATCACTTCATGGGAAATAGACGGGGAAACAACAGAAACAGTGAGAGACTTTATTTTCTTGGGCTCCAAAATCACTGCAGATGGTGACTGCAGCCATGAAATTAAAAGATGCTTGCTCCTTGGAAGAAAAGCTGTGATAAGTATCATCAGCATATTAAGAAGCAGAGACATTACTTTGCCAACAAAGGTCCCTATCGTCAAAGCTATGGTTTTTCCTGTGGTCATGTATGGATGTGAGAGTTGGACTGTAAAGAAAGCTGAGAGCGGAAGAATTGAGCTTTTGAACTGTGGTGTTGGAGAAGACTCTTCAGAGTCCCTTGGACTGCAAGGAGATCAAAACAGTCAATCCTAAAGGTAAACAGTCCTAGTTATTCATTGGAAGAACTGATTCTGAAGTTGAAGCTCAAATACTCTGGCCACCTGATGCAAAGAACTGGCTCACTGAAAAAGACCTTAATGCTGGGAAAGATTGAAGGCAGGAGAAGGGGACAACAGAGGATGAGATGGTTGGATGGCATCACCGACTCAGTGGATGTTGAGTCCACTGAGTCCAGGAGCTGGTGATGGGCAGGGAAACCTGGCGTGCTGCAGTCCACGGGGTCGGAAGAGTCGGACATGACTGACTGACTGGCTGACTTGCACGAGAGACCCCGCTGAACCCCCCCCAACCAGCCTGTGAACTTGACGGTCTAGTTCACATGTTACGGGTTTAGAAACTGAAAGCAGGAATTTCCAACTCATTCAACGTCAGCTGGCAGGCCTCAGGGCCAGAGCGCAAACCCCAGTCCCCAGGGCCTACTTTTACGTGACCACCCCCGAGCAGGTGGCACAAAGAAGCTGTTGGCAAAAGATTAAAACGTCAACTTTACTTCAATCTCATATGAACACCTTTTTCTAAAACCCAAACACAAAGCCCCATTATTATGGGTGTGCAGCTTAAGAGGGGAATGGCCAGATTCTGAACAAGCACCACCTTCCTGTCGGCCACTCAGTTAGGTCACCTCAGCCTTGGGGCCCATGGGCACCCGTAACGCAGGGGAGCCACCACACGCCTTGCACGTGGGGAGAGGGACTGGACGACCCACGGGTGCCGAGAGCCTCTCATCTCCTGGAGGGAAAACGGCACCATGTTACCCAAGCACCAAGGGCCCACGGTTCCAGCAAACTGGCCGCGAGCCGCAGCCACTCCCTCCTGCTACAGAACATCCAGAATGAGTAAGCAGTCAGGACAGACCCAAAGAGGAAAGCGACCACGCCTGGAGGGCTGGGCATGTGTTTGACAGACGCCAGAAACCATGGATACCAAGAAGCCTTAAACAGCACACGTCAGTAGACAAGCTGAGCACAGAGCAACTCTCCGAGGGCCAGGGCCAGGCTTGCGCCAGGGCCAGGCTTGCACCAGGGGCAGGCTTGCGCCAGGGCCAGCCTCAGCACAGCGCCGGCTGAGGGGCCTCCCCAGCAGGCTCTCAGACAGGGTCAGGAGTGGACTCTACACAGCCTGACGGCCAGGAAACACAAGCCACAAAATCCCCATCACATGCCCTGGCTGGTGGCAAGCAGGGCCCCTCACAGGTCCCCTCAGGAAGTACTCGGCCCTAATCAGGAGATCAGGGCAGCCTCAGATTTGATCAAACACAAGTCCACAAGCAGACACAGGATATAAAGTGAATAAGAAATTGTTTCATGAACAAGAAACAACAAACTATCGAAAATAGCCAGATCCTGAAGAAATGAAAAAATTTAAAAATGAGAGGAGGAGGGAGAGGCTTCTTCATTACAAAAAAAAAGTAAAAAGACAAAAAAAAGCAAGCTAATATATGTATTAGTGAGGAGGGCATGGCAACCCATTCCAGTGTTCTTGCCTGGAGAATCCCCACACAGAGGGCTCTGGCGGGCTGCAGCCCACGGGGCCGCAAAGAGCTGGACAGTGTCGAGCAACTAAGCGCAGCAGAAAGTCGCACTCTGCAACCACAACGTGGTAACTGATAAAGCGAAGCCCGCTGAGGAATGCTACAGCCGTCGGGGGAAAGGACATTCCCAGCAGCTCAGGGTCACCTCCCAGGAGACTGTGCTTCAGCGCGAGCCAGTCCCCTCAAAGGAACGCGGTGCAGGGCCAGCCTTCCGCTGGGAGACCGGTTACAGACAGAACGCCACCTGCGCAGTGCTCTGCCAAAGCGCCAGGCGTTCCAGACACGATCAGACCAGCGCTGTGGGACACTGCACAAAACGAGCGTCCTGGATTTTTCAAAGACGCCAGCATTGTAAAAGAAATCAGAAGCACGCAGGGAAGGCGACTGTTCTAGATGAAGAGACTAAAGAGACTACTGTGAGTGCAACGCGAGGCGCGCCGATTACAGTTCAAATAAGGATAAAAAATGAAAACAGAATGAAGCAAAAAAAGAAGCACGAAACACGAAAGCGCCAAAACCGGAAACGACGCACAGACGTCCTAAGAGGAAGTGAACAGGCGCTAACTCCATTAGCAGCATGACATTTCCTGGGTGGATACCGGTATCACGGCAAAGAAGGTCCTGGCACTTACTTTCAAATGGTTCAGAAGTAAAATACAGAGAACACAAACGTCACAAAATATACCATGTCACCTATGAGCAGGGTACAGAGGGGTCCATCAAACTGCTCTTCCCACTCTCCTGTAGATTTCCAATTTTTCAAAATGAAAAATAGTCAACGGACTGCACTGAAGAGGAGCTTTCTCACAGGCTACAAGGCAGCCTGGAAAAGAGGTCTAAGAAGCTGCCCAGAATGCAGCAGAGCCAAAGAAACAGAAAGCATACAAGAGGCTAAAGACTCGAGAACAAACGGAGAGGCTCCGGCCCGGGCACTCCAGGCTGGAGAGCTCGCGGTGGGGGCCGCTCCACGCTCTGCAGGACGCCCTGTTCTGCAGGCCCCGTGGCCTCCACCTACAAGAGGCCAGCAGCACTCGCTGCCCCACCAAGTGCAGATCGACATGTCTCAGGAAGTGCCAAAGGGCCCCCGAGGGCAAAGGCGGCCCAGGCAGAGGACCTCTGCAGGGGAGTGCCACACACTGGACTTCAGGGAGGAAAGAGCAAAGGCAGCATCTGCAGAAAAAGAGGCTAGCCAGTTCCCAGAACTGATTAGATATATTATACACTCAGATCCATATCAAGCAGGATAAATGAAAATAAATCCACTCTTTGACATTCCACAGTGAAACACCAAAACCAAAATATCCCAAAAACACCCAGAGAAAAAACACAAACTCCGCAAAATTAATCTTCTCAAAAGCAACACTAGTAGCCAAAAGGTAGGAAATACCATTGAGAGAAAGCACCTGTCAGCTGAATTACATATCCAACAAAACTATCTTTCAGAACAAGGGCAATACAATTAACACAAACCTGACTTTGCCACCAACAAACTTCTAAAAGGAACTTCTTAATGGTGTGGTTTAGGAAGAAGAACATGGAAGGAGAGCAAACGTCTAAGATATGAGAAGGAATAGTAAACAAATAAATGGTGGATACAGTGACGAACCTGGAGAAGGAGAGGCAACCACTCCAGCTTTCCTGCCTGGGAAGCCTCATGGACAGAGGAGCCTGGCGGTACAGTCCGTGGGGTCTACGGACTGGGCAACTAACACACACACAGCGACGAGCAGAAGGAAACCGAAGTCCACGTTTACAGCCCTTTAAAGTCTGCTTGTTCACAAATACAGCACTTTTTCCTCAACTTTAAGACATCAACATAAGATATACCGGCAACTCAATCATATGACTTCAAAATGATCCAGTCATCATCTTACAACTACCAGTGTAATAACTCTCCAGTTTAATAACTCTTCAACAGGGAGGGCAGTGCTACTGCTTCAGAAAGCCTAAGGGACCTGCCTGGGGTCTCAGCACCGGGGTGGGACCCCCTTCTTTACAAACTCACCCCCAAGCTTCTCCTCTCCTGCATCAAGTGAGTAAGTGAGTTGCTCAGCTGTGAGCAGCTCTTTGCAACCTCATGGACTACACAGTCATGGGATTCTCCAGGCCAGAAAACTGGAGTGGGTAGCCTTTCCCTTCTCCAGGAGATCTTCCCAACCCAGGGATTGAATCCAGGTCTCCCACATTGCAGGCGGATTCTTTACCAGCTGAGCTATAGGAGAAGCCCAAGAATACTGCAGTGGGCAGCCTACCCCTTCTCCAGCGGATCTTCCCAACCCAGGAATCAAACCCGGGTCTCCTGCATTGCAGGCGGATTCTTTACCAACTGAGCTATGAGGGAAGCATCAAGCGGCCCTCTTAAAGAACAAACAGGCCCAGATGGTGTGTTTCAAGCTCCCAGCCAAGACCCTCACAGATCCACCGGCTGTTAGGCATCTCGGCCTAGAAGGCCCTTTCCTTTCCTGCAAAGCCAAACCCTCCCCCAGCTCCAAGAGCAAATGTCAAGCCTTAGCTCCTCCAGCCGTACCCGCCCGAGTGCCCCCTTCTGCTGCAATGCCAGCTGTACTTACGGCCAGGCGACGCCCTGCAGCTCAGTGCCAACTGAAGACTTTCCCACTGCATGGTTTCCTCCCTGCCCGGAGAGCCTATCAGGCCCTTGGAGATGAAGAAATAAAGATCTTCTCCCTGCTCCTGCCACCTCTCACAGCTAGGACAGTGCTGCGTCAAGTCAGCGTTTGGAAAACTGCCTGCTGACCGATTTTCTCTCCCTCCCAAATAAGATGTCATTCCCAAGATTTTATGACGCCCTAGGCCAACAGAAATATATTTCCAAAGCAAAGGAGACTTGAAAGAGATAAAAGACAAATTACAGACAATGAGACCCCTCTGAGGACTTCATTCTCTTTTCTCTGGAGGTCAGCCAGGATGATTTGAATTTTAGAAGCATGGGTTTTAGATACTCAATTGTATTACTGCACATCAGTTTTAAAAACATACATAGAACCAATTCAGCTAAACAAAGACTAGTTAAGACACAAATTCAATTTGGTTTAGACATTAAAATCAACCTCTTGGGCAGATTCTTAAATGAGAGAAAGTGAGCACCTTGCCAGTCCAGGAGGCCCTGCCAACAGGACAGCTCTTCCAGCCATCTTCTTGCTTCTGATTAATTCTACTATCACGCCGCATGCCTAGACACCACAATGGAAAGAAAGAGTGAGTCAATATTAAAATGCTTCACAGGAGAAAAAGTCCCGTCTCTGGTGCACACAATTCAGACTCATTCACTGAATGCCAGGACACCGCAGGGGCTGTTCTAGGTGCTGGAGGGCCACAGAGCGCCCGTCCTAGTGGAGGAGACAAACAGGAAATCACTATGAAGAAAAAAGGGCAACAAAAGGGCAAGTGGCTGGGGGCAGAGGTTACTCTATAGAGTGATCTGGGAAGGCCTCCTCGACATTATATTTGATACAGGGCGGAAGTCAGTGTTCCCGGCAATTCAAAATATAGCAATGAGCTTGGCACACCCGAGGGACAGAAAGGCTGCATGACCCAGAGCTCAGAAAACAAGCGGGCAAGGGCGGCCGCGGAGGCAGGAGGGGCAGAGCTGAGAGCAGGGCCTGCCGTCCAGTTCAGGTCTGGGTTTCATCCCACATGGGACGGGGAACCAGCGAAAAGGTCTCAGGCTACACGCCATGCTCTGAAGATTCATTTTTAAAGACTCCTGATGGCTGCCATATGGAGAATGGCAGTGGGAGCTGGGGCACACCCTCCAGAAACTGGAAATAAAGCTGTGTTTATATCTTCACATGTGCATTTTCCCAGGGAGAGGATTCACAGCTTTCACCAGATTCTCAAATTAACCCACTAAGTACTAAGAATCAATGACACTTTCTACTAGGTGGCCATCAGTTAACTATCCCAGAATACTGCAAGCAAATGCTACATGTGATGCTTACTCTATGGCATCACAAGATCCAAGAAATGCCTTTCAAATCCTCAAGATGAAATTATTTGTTAGCATATTTTAAATATTCCGAGTATTAAGTCATTTTATACAGCATGCACACTGTGTGTGTGGGTGTATATGTATGTATAATCACATACACCTATACGTATATATAGTTGACCCATGACCCTTGAATTCGGGATGCGCAACAGTCAGCCCTCCATATCTGCGACAGCAGCCAAGTGTCCTAATATATACTGAAAGAAATCTGCATATGGTGGACTCACGCAGTTCAAACCCATGTTGTTCAAGGGCCGACTGTGTGCTGACACATACATGTGTGTCCACACACAGAAATTCTATAAATGGGTTACTGATTTTATGCATTTTAGAGTGTTTTTGGGGCAAGGCTGAGAAAGTCGTACTCCCTGAGCACCTGTGTCTGGAGACCACACAAGCTCTCTCACACTGAGGCAAAGCGTGGCCCTCTACGAGGCGCGTCCAGGCAGGCCGCGGCTTTTCTCCCTGAGCAGTGCCTTGCTGACGTCTTGTGAACACATCTAACTCTTCTCTCTCTTTTCCCCATGGACTATGGAGATGTGTCTTGCTGTCACACACAGCCCCTCAAAAACACAGGTTCAAGGAAAGCATGTGGGTGTGCTCTGTTCCAGCTCTGGCTCAGCTGGAAAAGCACAGCACACTTACACAGCCTACAAGGTATTCTCCAGAGGTCGCATTTTTAAAAGATAAAGGAACCGCTGTGGTCTTTCCATAATAACCTCTGCTATCATAATCCTCAGCATTGGAACTCTTTGGGCAATTCAAAAGAGGTAGAAGGCTTTTCAAGCCTTGTCTATGTACTCTTGTTCACACACTTCCTCTTTCCGTTAGTATTTGTCCATTTAGGCTCCTTCTCTCCAGAGAGATACTTCCAGTGAATTCCAAAATTTAAAAAGTATGAACTGGAAGGTCCTTTAAAAAACTGTAACGCTCATTTTCCAGGTGAGGCTATTAAACATCAAGGAGACTGGTGACGTGACCAGACTCAAACAAGGACCTCGCAGCAGAGGAGGGATGACTAATAGATCAGCACATAAATCCTGAGTCCCTATAGTAAGCCAGGCTCTGGATATTTAACACCACCTGGCCTCTTTCCTTGGGAAGCTCATATTCATAAGGAGGCACACAGCATCCGAGTTAACAGCATGATTCTGGAGTCAGGTTGCCTTGGCTTTAAATCCTAGCTCTACCCATCACCTGCTGAGTAATCTCACACCCTTAACCTAATCTCTGTGAAACACAATTTTCTCATCCGAAAACAGAATTCATAACAATAAAGGCACAAATGCTAACAGATTTACGGTAAAGTATACTAACGTCTGCAACTGAGTTTGAAATGGAAAGGCAGACTGCTGGATGGATAATCGAGCAGAATGAAGACCAAGCAACGGCGTAAAATGTTACTTGCAGAACCCGGGCACACAAGTCTTTCAGTTTTGTCTTATGTCAGAAAAGTGTCATAAGAAAGTAGAGGAGGGACATACAAGGATGGAGGGAACAATAAGACAATGGGAATGGGGCTGCTTAGCACACGGAGACCCCTCAACAGCTATCTGCAGTGACAGCCTCTCAGGCAGCGGAAGCTGGATAAAGAGAAACTCCAGTCACCTGAATCCTGTCACATGTTCCCCTCTGGAAGGATGGTGTTCAGAATGAAGGCTTCTCTTTGGCCCTTTCTTAGCACCATTAGGCTAGAGGGCAAGAGTCTTAGCCTGGACTTCACAGCTGCTGAGCCATAGCCGAGGTCCACGGCAAGGGGCTGAGGGGGACGGCTACACAGAGAGCACTGTCTCAGGAGTCAGAAGCACACGGGCACAAACTCCAGGGTTGCTATCACTAAGCTGAGCCGCCAGTGGACTGAGTGGCCAGGTCTCTCACCCCCAATTTTTCATCTCCAAAAAGCAACAATAAAAGAAAAAAAAAAAAAGAGCCTGAACGGCCCTGCGGTGGTGATGGAAGAGCCTGAACAGGTCTGTGGTGGTGATGGAAGAGCCCGAACAGGTCTGTGGTGGTGATGTAAGAGCCTGAACGGCGCTGTGGTGGTGAGGTAAGAGCCTGAACGGCCCTGTGGTGGTGACGTAAGAGCCTGAACGGCCCTGCGGTGGTGATGGAAGAGCCTGAACGGCGCTGCGGTGGTGACGTAAGAGCCTGAACGGCCCTGCGGTGGTGACGTAAGAGCCTGAACGGCGCTGCGGTGGTGACGTAAGAGCCTGAACGGC
>SJXQ01007119.1:38406-49147 GCA_006408695.1 Aepyceros melampus | reverse complement strand
TCGCATTAGCGGTAGAGGCCCTGCACACTGGCATTAGGAGGAAGCAACTTGAGGCTGCGTGGAGGTTCTGGTTTTCACCCGGCGGGTTGACAGACTAACATGGACCACAGCCCAGGGCGGCCAGGGAACAAGTCCTCCAGCTGCCAGGCGCCGCGCGAACGGGCTCCTGGAGTCCCCAGCGGGCCTGCTGGCTGCCCGTTCAGAGACGGCGAGCCCCGGTTACAGAGCCGGGAGGGCCGGCGTTCCCAGTCAGGCGAGCCCCACCCGGCGGTAGGGGCTGCGGGCACCGCTCACGCCCTCAGCCGCGCCTTCCCCTCTGACCGCATCCTCTCCCCCAGGGGCCCAGATCATCGACCTGATGCTGCTGGTCATCGACGTGACCAAGGGCATGCAGACGCAGTCGGCCGAGTGCCTCGTGATCGGGCAGATCGCCTGCCAGAAGCTGGTCGTGGTGCTGAACAAGACCGACCTCCTGCCCGAAGGGAAGAGACAGGCGGCCATCGACAGGATGACCAGGAAGATGCAGAAGACCCTGGAGAACACCAAGTAGGTTTGCCGACGTGGGGCGCCGGGCGCTGGCTGGAGTCTGGGGTAGAGGCCGCGGTCCTTATGCCAGAGGACGAGGGGCCAGAGCGGAGGCTTCCTGATGGGAGCGGCAGGTGGCTCCGTCAGCGCCCTGTTCAGGGACCCTGGCTGCTGCATCTTGCTGGCCTGCCGCTGGGGGTGTGTCCTGGGGGAGTGGTCAGAGCCGGGCACCGGCCCGCGACGGAGGGTCCAGGGATCACACAGCCTGAAAGAGCCCCAAGCCCCCCCGCCAGCCCGAGACCCTGTGACTGAGGACTCAGTCCTGCCTGCTCGCTTCCTGCTCAGCTGAGACCTGGCTGTTGGAAGGGGGCGGGTTTGGGTGATGGCTGGACGTGACCTTCACAGAGGCTTACGGAGTTGGATGGACAGATGGACAGGTGGATGGAGGGGTGATGGACAAAGGCTGGATCACAGGGCCCTCTGGAGTATTTCATGCCAGGAGTTTACGAATCTGTCCTGTGGGAAGTGGGGAGTCGTTGACTTTTGTGCAGGGGAGTGCCTGAGAGAGGCAGGCTGTGGTGGGGAGAGTCCTGGAGACTGAGGAGAGGGTGGCCCGAAGGCCGGAGCAGGGGCCGACGGCCTTGTCCCACACCGGCTGCTGGTCTTCAGGGTCCAGGGGCAGGAGGGATGGGGGACCGTGGGGCAGAAAGCCCCCTGGGTGCTCGGCGGCCACAGAGCACGGATGTCCGCGCGCCTGGCTGTGTCCTCGGCCCCCCTCGCGGCCAGCGCCTTCTGGTCAGGATGGACCCACGGCCGCCGCCTGCCCCACGGCCCCCGACTCCGTCGAGCCTCAGCCCCTGCTCCTCCCGCCTGAGGGCGCACACAGTGGAGGTGGTTTTGTCTCCCCGTCACAAAGATGGATATGCTCTCCCCTCTACGACGCTTTTCGCAGCTCTAACACCTGCAGCTCTCGCTCAGAATTCTCCGGTTGGTTAAATTAAAGCTTCAGCCCCGAGAATGGGCCAAATGTGTCATAAAAGATTTCCCAGCGCTGCCTTTTGTTAGCAAAATTCATCAATCCGATAAAATCGACACATTTAGATAAGTGTTGCATAAGAATTCAGACTTTGTTATTCCCAGCGGAAGTGGATGTGAGACTGTAAAAAGGAAGATAAAAAGTTATATCTTCTTTCTACTGAGTTATTTGATCTCCCTGCCATTCTGTTTACTTGTCGGAAAGGGGAGACCAGGTCCTTGGGACTCCTGTACGGCATCCACATCGTCTGCTATAAACAAGACCTTCTGGGAAGGGCTTAGGATGCTGCTAAGGGTCAAATCATACCAACCGTTTAGATTAGGTAAATTTAAGGAAAATTCTCACGTACACCTTTAAATTACCCTTCCTCTTTTAATTTATTGGGTGAAGGTCAGTAACAGCCTTTATCGCACATGCAGAGGAGACTGGCCTCTGGAGGGCCGCTGACACCTCAGCTCTCCTCACGCAGCGCCTGGGGATGGAAGACCCAGGTGCACCTGCCAGGGCCGCCGTCTCGTGGGAAGATCTGAGCGGTCACCTCCACCAGCTGGGAGCCCCCTGCAGTCCTTCTCAGTGGCCGCAGCGCTTCCCTGGTGGCTCAGCTGGTAAAGAGTCCGCCTGCAGTGCGGGAGACCGGGGTTCCATCCCTGGGTTGGGAAGATCCCCTGGAGGAGGGAACGGCTGCCCACTCTAGTATTCTGGCCTGGAGAATCTCATGGACAGTATAGTCCATGGGGTCGCAAAGAGTCGGGCACGACTGCGTGACCTTCACTTCCCTTTTCCTTTCCTTACGGTCCCTTGTTAGGTAGATTCTTTGTAACAGCTGCTTCAAACGTGAAGCCACTTTCCGTCTAGAGAGGAGAAATCTGGACAGCCAAGCTACGTAAGTATCAAAACCTAGAAAGTGGTAAAACCACAGTGCTTTATCTTTCCAAAGAGTAACTGAAAGAAACTGGAAAACAGAGAGAAGTTGTTAAAGGAAGTGAAGCCCCCAAAAGATTTCTCAGAGCAGCGGCTGCTACTGTGGTTCATCCCGTTCCTGTCTTCTAACCGCGCCCTGCGTCTCCGCACCCTGTCCTCCACATTCAAAAGCACATCTGTAAACGCACGGTTGCGACGCTGAACGCCTTCGCAGGGCTGGGCCCGCCACCGCTGCTGCAAGCCTTGTTCGTGGTCCCCGTGAACCCTGTCCCCACTTACTGGCCACGGCTCCCCTCTGTGCCCCGGGCCCTGCTGGCCTCTGCTCGGCCTCTGTCTCTGGGGGTCTGACTGTTCTGGGGCCTCTGGAAGTGGGGTCAGGCCGCATGTGGCCTTCTGCCTGCCCCGCCTTGCTGAGCACGGGGCTCCAGGCCCATCCGCGCTGGGGCGTGTGCCAGACTCGCAGCCCTTTTTCCTCGGGGCTTGGGCCGTGCTTTGCGTGTCCGTTCCTCTCTTGATGCACGCGCGTTGCCTCCTCTTGGCTGTGGGCAGTGGCGCTGCCAGGACCATGGAGGGTGAGCCTGGGGGGGCCCCGGCTTGCATGGCAATGCGTTCTCTCGGTGGCTCTCTGGGTGCCCCTGCGCCACCTCCCGCACGCTGCACGCAGCCCCAGGCTCTGCAGCCATCCCAGGGGGTGTGGCGTGGCACCCCACTGTGGTCCTGACTCGCCTTCCCTGTGGCTGCTGTGGAGACTCGTGTGTGTGCTGGCCGTTGTCTGTCTGCTTTGGAGAAATGGCCATCAGGTCCTTCGTCTGTCTTTTAATCCGGTGTTTTGTTCTCGAGCTGGAGGAGTTATTTGCGTATCCTGAAGGCCAGGCCCGTGTCATCGAGTGTTTTGATCTCGAGCTGGAGGAGTTAGTTATTTGCGTGTCCTGAAGGCCAGGCCCGTGTCATCGAGTGTTTTGGTCTCGAGCTGGAGGAGTTCTTTGCGTGTCCTGAAGGCCAGGCCCGTGTCATCGAGTGTTTTGGTCTCGAGCTGGAGGAGTTCTTTGCGTGTCCTGAAGGCCAGGCCCGTGTCATCGAGTGTTTTGGTCTCGAGCTGGAGGAGTTCTTTGCGTGTCCTGAAGGCCAGGCCCGTGTCATCGAGTGTTTTGGTCTCGAGCTGGAGGAGTTCTTTGCGTGTCCTGAAGGCCAGGCCCGTGTCATCGAGTGTTTTGGTCTCGAGCTGGAGGAGTTCTTTGCGTGTCCTGAAGGCCAGGCCCGTGTCATCGAGTGTTTTGGTCTCGAGCTGGAGGAGTTCTTTGCGTGTCCTGAAGGCCAGGCCCGTGTCATCGAGTGTTTTGGTCTCGAGCTGGAGGAGTTCTTTGCGTGTCCTGAAGGCCAGGCCCGTGTCATCGAGTGTTTTGGTCTCGAGCTGGAGGAGTTCTTTGCGTGTCCTGAAGGCCAGGCCCGTGTCATCGAGTGTTTTGGTCTCGAGCTGGAGGAGTTCTTTGCGTGTCCTGAAGGCCAGGCCCGTGTCATCGAGTGTTTTGGTCTCGAGCTGGAGGAGTTCTTTGCGTGTCCTGAAGGCCAGGCCCGTGTCATCGAGTGTTTTGGTCTCGAGCTGGAGAGTTCTTTGCGTGTCCTGAAGGCCAGGCCCGTGTCATCGAGTGTTTTGATCTCGAGCTGGAGGAGTTAGTTCTTTGCGTGTCCTGAAGGCCAGGCCCGTGTCATCGAGTGTTTTGATCTCGAGCTGGAGGAGTTCTTTGCGTATCCTGAAGGCCAGGCCCGTGTCATCGAGTGTTTTGATCTCTAGCTGGAGGAGTGAGTTCTTTGCGTGTCCTGAAGGCCAGGCCCGTGTCATCGAGTGTTTTGATCTCTAGCTGGAGGAGTGAGTTCTTTGCGTGTCCTGAAGGCCAGGCCCGTGTCATCGAGTGTTTTGATCTCGAGCTGGAGGAGTGAGTTCTTTGCGTGTCCTGAAGGCCAGGCCCGTGTCATCGAGTGTTTTGATCTCGAGCTGGAGGAGTGAGTTCTTTGCGTGTCCTGAAGGCCAGGCCCACGTCAGGCTTGTAAGTGTGTTCTTCCTTTCTGTAGACCGTCCGTCTTTTACGTCCTTGATAGTATTCCTCGATGCACAAAAGTTTTTAGTTTTGATGAAATCCAGTTTCTCTCTTGCTGCTTCTTTTTCGCCTGTGCTTCTGGTGTCATATCCGTGAAATTGTTGCCACATCCAATGTCACGAAGATTTTCTCCAATCTTCTTTTGCCTGAGAGCTCTACTGTGTTAGTTCTTAAGTGCAGGTCTTTGCTCCATTGTTGGTTATCTTTTCTGTATGGGCCACAGTAAAGGCTCACCTCCACTCCACTGCGGATGTCCAGTGTTCTGGCAGCATTTGTTCCCCTTTTGTCCTTTTATGTGTGGGCTCCAGAGGCCCCGGTCTGTCCCGGCCAGCACTGCCCCGCCTCAGTCCCTGCCCCTTTGTGGAAAGTTTGCGTCAGGAAGCTAAGCCCTCCACCTTTCTGCTGCTCTTCCAAGACTGTTTTGACTTTGGGGTCTCCTCCAGTTCCCATCTGATTCTGAGGATCTCCTCTTCCATTTCAGCATAGAATGGTGGTTGGAATTGTCATGGGGCTGTGTTGAATCTGCAGATGGTTTAGGTAGAACGGACACCTTAACAGGAGCGAGTCTTCCAGTTCATTGACGCGAATGTCTTTCTCTTTATTTGGATCTTTACAAATGTCTTGCATCCAAGTTTCGTTGTTTTTGGTATACAAGCCTCTCCTGTCCTTGGTTAGCTTTATTCCTAAGTAGTTCATTCTTTTAGATGCTGTTATAAATGGAAGTGCTGTCTTAATTTCCACTTCAGATTGTTTTGGCTAGTATATAGAAACAAAGGTGATTTTTGTGTGTTGATCTTGTACCGTGCAACCTCGCTGAATTCAGTCCTCCCCCTTTAAGCACACAGCTGTGCTCCTGAGGAGTTTTCCTTCCTGACTTGTGCTTCTGTTACTTAATATTTTATGGAGCAGCTCTTCGTGTGACGGTGACTCCGTTGCTGACCCTTGGGAATGGCTTAAGTTTTCTTTCTTGTAAATAAATAATCCTTGATGAGCATCTCTGACCAGCGTTCAGCTGTGCTGGTACTTTCAGTTTTTTCTCTTAAGAGAGTACTGGGTCACGGGGCAGGAGCCCTTTGCGCACCTCCGGGCTCTGTGACGTTTCTCGCAGGCGAACTCTAGTGTCTAATTTAAAGACAGATCTGAAAACTCTAAGGCAGAATGTTGCTTCACTCGTTATAATGACGTGTGGTTCTTTAATCGCTGGTGAGACTGAGCTCCTTTTCTTATGTATGTAAGTGCTGTGTTTCGTGTTTAACTTGAGCCTGTATGTTTCGTCTGCTTGCCTCTTGCGATTTTAATGCTTACTTTTCTATTTTCAAGAGTGTTTAGTATCAATAAGGAAGCCACTAATTAACCCTTTGCTGTCATGTTTCCTATACGTCTTTAGCATCTGTTGTCTTTCCGTTTTTTGTTTTTTGTTTTTAACTGCAGAAATGTCTGATTTTTATGTAGTCAAGCTCTTTGATTATTTTCCTTTGTGATTTCTTTATCTCTGAAAGCATTTAAATTTACTCTTGCATAAGCATTTATCAGTGTTAACGGAAATAAAAATAGAGGTAACGGTGTACCCGTATCTTCCCAGCGCATCGAATCTCAGCGCCTCCGTGCAGGCCCGTCTGTCTTCCCCACACGCGCGGAGCCTGAGGTGGCTGCTGCCCACACCGACGCTGTGCTCTCTTCCAGGCTGTTCTGTTTCTCCACTGAGGTTGCCGTCTGACAGCATCCTGGGGGCTCTTTCTCCCAGACCTTCTCTGGTTCCCTCCTGTTTCCGTTCTAACCAAGCTGTCTGCTTACAGCGCCCCTTCCCTCGGCCTGGGGGGCGACAAGCCCCTGGACCCGGCGACCCCCTGCACGGCGCGTGCTGCAGCCCCGCTCGCAGCTGACGTGGTCTCCGGCGCTGACTTCCTCTCCTGGCCTCAGTGTCTCTTGTTCTGTGGAGCACTAGCGGATAGGTCTGGCCTTGGCGTGTTTATCGTCAGGGAGCCGTGGATGTGGGGTCCGGACGACCGGGGCCTTCGTGACGAGCTGTCACGTGTGGAGTACCTGCTGTGCGCTCGGCCCTGGGCTGGGGCTTCCCCTCGCAGCCGGCTGTTCACGCTCACCCCCAGCTCTGTGCCTGGCTTGACTTGTGAGCAAAGTAAGGAATCATAAGTATCGCTCGTATTTTTTAATGCCATTGCTTTGCATTTTGCTATTCCAGACCTGAAGCTCAGACTCCCTTCGTGTACACTTTTTACGTTCATCACACGCGCACACACAGATGCCCGTGTATCTGATTTTAGCTGATCTGAGGTGGGTCTTGTGTGCTGACGAAGGTCGGCCTGCATGCACAGTCAGCAGCTCTGGGCCCGGCTGCCCGGTGAGGAGCCAAAGCGGTGGGGGCGGGGGGTCCTGGGAGGAGGAGGCGCCCTCGCCACTCCACCCCCACCCCGCGCTGCTGGGCGGGGGTGCTGTGCCCCGGGCTCTCGCTGCCATGTCTGGCCAGCGCCCCGGGCTCTCGCTGCCATGTCTGGCCAGCACCCCGGGCTCTTGCTGCCGTGTCTGGCCAGCACCCCTGTGCCCCTGGAGCCCAGACACAGCCTAGGTCTGAAGTGGGCAGGGGGCCCGCCTGTCCCCCGGGAGCCAGCAGCCAGGATACGTGGGGCACTCAGCAGACCAGCAGGCCAGATCCTCGGGAGCCTGGGAAAAGGCCAGACACCAGCCCAATACGCTGTTGCGTTCTGTTGCAGTGCATTGCCCGAAAGGGTTTGGATAGACAGTAGTTGAACTTCCGAAGCTCCGTGGTTGATCGCTGGGATTCTCAGCGCCTGCCTTCCCCACCTCTGTGACCCTGGGCCCGGGGCTGGCGGAGCGCGGGCCGAGGTGAGCGTGGGACGGGCCCATGCCCCACTTCAGGCTGAAAGCCAGGCCCGTGCCCTGCTTCAGGCTAAGAGCCAGGCCTGCGCCCTGCTTTGGGCTGAGAGCCGGCTTCCCCAGGAGCCACCAAATAGGAGAAATGATGCCGTTTCCCTGGGAAGGGGCTCCGAGGGGCGCAGACGTGCTGCCGTTCGCAGTGGCCGCTAGGCTGCTGGTTTCCACTCTGACTGAGAGTTGAGTGCTTGAGGCTCCTGCAGGGGCGAGGAGGGCACGTGGGAACGAGGCAGGTTGCAGCGCCATGGCGGTCCCCTTGCCAAGGGGCTCGTGCTGAGCTCTGGCTGTTTCTCCTGGCTGAACCTTCCATAGAGGGCTTCGGGCCTCTGTTAATCTGCAGCGTTCTGAGAAGGCTGGTTCTGATCACGTTCCCAGTGCTTTTATGAACTGCCTCTGAGAGTTGTCACTCCACACTTGACTGGTTTTTTGGTTTGTTGAGTCTTTGTTCACCCCGTGAACGTGCCCAAATCAAGGCGCCTCCGCCAGCACGCTGATCTCGGTGTTGTTTGTAACAGTGAAGGCTCTGAAGTATCCTGGATGCGTCCCACTTGTGGAGACAGCCTGCGTGTCCTGGGCCCCGCGGTGATGCCACTGTGAAGGGCAGAGGCGGCCCGGGTCGTGAGCCCGAGCTCTGGAGGCGCCGCCTGCAGCCTGCTGCCGCTGACGGCGGGGTTCGGGGCAGACTAACCGCCTGCTGAGCCGTTCCTTCACGTCTGTAAGATGGTGACACTTCGGTCCCATTTTCTGGGGTTTCGATGAGGGCATCTGTGTCCTATTCTTGGCTTAATCAAATGAGTCTTGCTGTTGTTGTTACTTTTCAACAGGAAAGTCTTTCTAATATACTGGCAAACAAACTAGAAGGATGTGGAATTGTGTGACTGACGGAACCAAAACAGGAAAGGTAGTTCCTTGGCGGTGCACGGAGAGACCGAGGCCGGAATATGGGATCATAGCAGTGAATCCCACCACAGTGATGGGATTACACGTTGAATGTTTTCTCTTTTCTGTGTTTTGTGTTTGTTTTCCAGTGGAAAATGTCAGTGTCTACTCCATGGGAGTCTTTGCTTAAAGTGGCAGGGCTCGGGAGGCTGAAGGCTGTGGAGTGGCCTGCAGGCGCCCGGCATGTCCTGAGTCCCTGCGGGAGGCTGGGCAGGGTCCAGTGGTCTTCCCCAGGAGTCTTTACTCAGGGACGGGGCCTGGGCCTCAGTGCGCTCCCTCAGGAGGGCTCAGCGAGGAGCTTAAACCCAGGGCCCCTCTAACGTTTAGGGCTCAGCACGAGATGCTCCTTCGGGCCTCCGCATGGGGTCACAGGGCGGGAGCGTGACGGCCACCCTGCAGTCCCTCTGGCAGGGCGGGTACGGAGGCCTCCGTCGTGCTTGGTCCTCCGGCGGCCCCGGGTGCGCTCAGTGACCTCGGTGGGCCTGTCTCTGTTCCAGGTTCCGGGGCGCACCTGTCATACCTGTTGCGGCCAAGCCTGGGGGACCAGACGCCCCTGAAACGGAAGCTCCGCAGGGCATCCCGGAGCTCATCGAGGTACGTCAGCTGCATCCACGCAGGGCTCTTCCTTCCTGCCCTTCCTCACGGGGTTAAACCCGAGCAGAACCGGGGTCTCCACCCGCAGCACAGGCCCCCGCCCTGCAGGGCCGGGACGGCGTCCCGTCAGAGTGCTTCTGGCAGGGAGGTTGGTTGTCACACTCCGGGAGCCGCGTGGCTCTTATCATAGGTGATTGTGAACATTCGCAATCTTGGGAGGCTTCAGCTATTGATCCGCATTTTGGCAGGAAAGAGCCTGGGGCTCAGAGGGGTTAAGTGACTTGCCCAGACTCGCACACAGAGCAGGAGGTGGAACTGGGATGCAGACCTAGGTCGGCCAGTGGGGTTGGCTCTAGGTCCACTTGCCCTCAGTCTGCAGACCTGGGTCAGGCATGACCATGCATGTGGCCTCCGTTTCTGTGATTATACAGGGCAAACTTTGCTGACTTAGCAAACCTGTTTCTGGGTGAAGCTTTGGTGATGTTTTCGTCACCAGCTGCAGAGCGCACTGGTCTGGGCTGCTGGGGTGGTGGCTTCTGCTGCGGACGCGTCCGTGTGTCCTTGTCAGAGGCCTCCGGGCCGGGCCTGCTCACACGCTCTGGTCTTTTTCCATAAGAGTCGTCACCACAAGACCAGGACTCTGGACCATTCAGTGCCAGACAGCTCTTGACAGTGTCTTCTCTGGTGAAGTCAGGGAGGAGCGTAGAAAGAGTCAGGCGGTCTCCAGGAGGATGGAGGTGTCCGCCCCGCCCCCGGTGTGTGGCACAAGCCTGTCTTTCCAGCTCCTGACGTCCCAGATCTCCATCCCGACGAGGGACCCCTCGGGGCCGTTCCTCATGTCCGTGGACCACTGCTTCTCCATCAAAGGCCAGGGCACCGTGATGACAGGGACCATCCTCTCAGGCTCCGTCAGCCTCGGCGACAGCGTGGAGATCCCGGCCCTCAAGGTCAGTCTGGCCTCGCCCTCCTTTCCTCTGGGCCCCTTTCGAGCGGCCCGGAGGGGTTGGCCCCTGTGCGCCCCCGCTGCCGGGCCACGCTGCCCCGTCTTCCCTCCGTCCGTCCTGCCCGTGGCCTGGAACCAGAGCAGCACTGCCGAAGCCTCACGGGCAGGGTCTCGGTGAAGGCGGGAGGCCCCTGAGGGCACCTGGGCCAGCAGCACGGGCCCTGAGTGAGGCGCCAGGCAGAGCCCCTCCGCTTTCGCAAGCCCCCGAGTCAGGGCAGCAAGGACGTGTGGGCGTTCATTCCCGAGTCCCTTGTGCTTCGCCGCAGAGATTTCATGTTAAACGCAAGCAGAACCGCGGCTGCTCAGGGCAGGACACTCTGGGGACACCTGGTTGATGGCACATTCCTAGCGTCACCGCAGGCACCGCGTCCCCCATGGAGACCTGGGGTGGCAGCATGGGGTCCTCGCCGCCCCTCTTCCTGGTCTCTTCCGGCCTGGTGTCCAGTGGTGCCCTGGTCCCTCCCCTCGGGGGGCTTTGTTTCCTAGAAAGGAAACACAGGTAGGCCACCCATCCTCTCGTCTGTGGGGAACACAGGCGAGTGCGAACCTGCGAGGCCCCCCGGCGCTCTGGGCCCAGGGAAGCTCTCTGGTCCCAGAGGAGGCGAGGGGAGGGCAGTGGCGTGTCCGAGGACGCGTCTCGGCTGGGTCTGGGGCCAGGGCTGCGGCCCTTGGGGCTCCCGGGGGCCCGGAAGCTCATCTGCAAGGCAGGCCCGGGCG
>SJXQ01007118.1:304583-366657 GCA_006408695.1 Aepyceros melampus | reverse complement strand
ATGCATTGGAGAAGGAAATGGCAACCCACTCCAGTGTTCTTGCCTGGAGAATCCCAGGTATGGGGGAGCCTGGTGGGCTACCGTCTATGGGGTCGCACAGAGTCGGACATGACTGAAGTGACTTAGCAGCAGCAGCTGCAAGGCATTAGAAATTGTAGAACATACCTGGAAAATATGTTCACTCACTTAGAAGTTGCAAATGTAGGGACTTCCCTGGTGGGCCAGTGGTTAAGAATCCATCTTCCAATGCAGGGAACACGGGTTCGATTCCTTGTTGTAGGACTGAGGTACCACATGCCACAGGGTAAATAAGCCTACACCCTGCAACTAGTTGCAAATACAGTCACCTGTATTGCTGCTCTTTGCTTTTATATTGCCAAACTCCTTGAATTAACCCTTGTTAGCTCCTTGCCATCAGACTTATTCCTACCTTACCCCTGAATTCTGTCAGGGACTATTGGCTGCAAATAAATCATGTCTCAAGAGTTTGTTTGTAGGTCAAATGTTTACAAATGAAATTTTGCATGTTTTCCCACAGAGGTAATAAGTGGTTATTGGTGCTGAGATTATCCCACGAAAACCTTACATGGAAGAACTGGGTATATATTAAGTAAAACAAAAATGCTATTTACAAGTTAATTTTTTAAAATTAATGCCAATAGAAGAAAACAATGAGAATTATTTTTGAAAGTTTGAATGCTAACTTTAAAAAAAAAAAAAAACAGACTTAAATGATGGAAAAAGAAGCAAATAATTTTAAGGGGATTCCTAAATGCTTTTGGTTATTTTTCTGCCATTTAGATACTGGTTCTGTGCTCCATACACATAAAGTTATCTTCTCTTCCTCAATTAAATTATCACTATTCTCAAATTCTACCACAGTTGAAGTCACTGAGTGTTTATCAATGAAACAAAGGGAAGCAAAGAAAGCAGATTTTTCCTAAGATCACTAAGCAAAAACTGGATGCAGGAGGGAATGAGAAAAAGACCATTTCAGAGAAAAAGATATATATGAGATGCACGAGAAAGAGAGAAAAGGGGAAGTGAAGCAAAGAGACCCTGGAATTGGATCGGAGCCATCACAGTCAGGGTGCCATCTCGGTTGTGGTTTTTTTTTTTTTTTTTTTTTTTTGAAGCTGGGGAGGGATGGCACCCTTGGAAAAGGAAATCAGTGTGTAACCCAGAAATAGTTGCAAATGAGGCACTATGTGACTTGGGAATGCCTCCACAGTTCTCTTAGGAATTAAGTTCCATTTAGAAGAAAATCCAGCTGCATTTTTGAGGTCTTAAAAGACCTGGCAAAGCAGAGCTGTTTGCATTCACATTCACAGGCAAAATTACTTCTAGGCAGTTTTATTTGTTTATGTTCAGTTGAAACTAAACAGGTCAAATCCTAAAACTGTGATGTCACCAGAGAGACATTTTCATTGTGCCCCATCTGCTTCGCTTTTGTGTCCCTTCCCCTCTTCTTCCCAGCAGGGGTGAATGGTACCCTCTTAAGGAGTTTAGAATCCTGGGCTTGTCCCTCCTCTTCCAAGCCCACAGTCATATAATGGAGACAATTCAGGCATACTTACTGGTTGAAAAACATACCTTTGGACAACAAAACTCAAGCATGCATTTGCATTTAAACACTGGCAATGAAAGACTTGAGAATTTCGTGTTTGATAATATTGACCGGAGCAGAGAAGTGATTAGCCTTAGACATAGAAGTGGGTGTGTGTGTGTGGGGGGGGGAGTGCAAAATGAAAATAGGGAGTTCTTGTTCAAAAAATAAGAATTTCAAAGTGGTGATAGCAAAGCGTTAAACCAAGTGCGCAGGGTCTTTACATGCTGGACCCTGTACACCTGCACAGGTTGTGCAGCCATGATGCCAACCCTGCATAGGAGCTGTAAGGAACCGAATTCCCTCCGACCTAACAGAAGTGTCTTTACTTTGTTTCTGGACATCCCCCTGTTACCTGGCGGAGAAAGAGGTGGTGGCTGACTCTAACAAGACTGCTGCAGAGGAAGGAAAGAATTTTTTTAGATGAGTTTTGGGTTCCAGCAAAATTGAGGTGATCCCCTGCACAGTAGTGCATTTGTTACAATTGGTGAATGCCTTGACACATAATCTCTCAAAGTCCATAATTTACATTAAGTTTCACTCTTGGTGTTGAACATTGTATGGGTTTGGTCACAGGTGCAATAACATGTATCCACCATTGTAGAATCATACAGAACAGTTTCTCTGATTGGAAAATCCTCTGTTCTCCACCTATTCATCCCCCTGGCAGCCACTGATCTTACTGTCTCCATAGTTTTGCCCTTTCCAGAATGTCATATAGTTGGAATCATACTGTATGCAGCCTTTTCAGATTGGCTTCTTGTAATAATGCATTTAAGGTTTCTCCTTTTCCTTATGCCTACCACCCCACCCCACTTCCAGGTATGTCTAGGAGGCTTCGGGGGATGTCTGATGTATGGTCAGCAAATGAATTCAGTCTTAGCAAGTGTTGCCACTGCCTCCACTTGCCCCATAAATCTTCTGATGAGTGCTACCTTTGCTGAAGACCCCAACTTCTGCTGGCACCTGTTGCTGCTCCACCAGGCCCTGAGGTTGCTTTCAACATTTGTGCATATTTAGCATATCACAGTCCTGAGATGCTAGAGCTTCATCATACCATATGTAGTAACCCTAGGTCAGATGGAGAATCTCTCTCCTTTTTGCATTATATTTTTTTGGGAGAGAGTTGTTAAAAACTGTCTGAGCCACCAGTACTTCTGGGGTTCCAATGTCATGCTTCAGTCTTAGATTTTTAGACCTATTAACTTATTTTTGAATAGAGTTAGACTGGCTTGAGGACGCAATCTGAATGACAGTATTCTTATGCTGGAGTTGGAACCATCTTTCTTCCAGAGACCTGTGCTCTGTTGCTGCCTGGGCTCTATGTTGTTTGGCTCGTTCTCTCTCTTTTTTAAAAATTTATTTATTTTTGGCTGTGCTGGGTCTTCCTTCCCACACTAGTTTTTCTCTAGTTGCAGAGAGCGGGAGCTACTCTAGTTGCGGTGCTACGGCTTCTCATTCAGTACCGTCTCTTGTTGCGGAGCACGGGCTCTAGAGCACAGGCTCGCTGGTTGTGGCACGTGAGCTTAGTTGCTGCACAGCATGTGGGATCTTTCTGGATCAGGGATCAAACCTGTGTCTTCTGCATTGGCAGGCAGATTCTTCCACTGAGCCACCAGGGGAGCCCTGGTTCATTCTCTTGAAATGCTTTATTTCTCAGGATTCACTCCATGTCCCCCCAACCCCCACCTACAATCCACATGTGTTTACTTGCCAACCACACCCCACATGTCTGAGCCCCAGCAGTGAAAAATGAGATTTTTCCATTAGTCTACTTTTGCACATCTTATTGTTTCCACTTGAAATATTTTCTTATCCTATAGCGACCCTCTTTTAAGAAGTCTTTCCTCAAGAACCCACAAGTCTAGTTATTCCTTGTGCCCTGTTATTCCTTGTGCCTTGTGTCCTTTTGAAAAATATTTCTTTTATCTATTTGGCTGCATTGGGTCTTAGTTGCTGCACGTGAGATCTTTTGTTGCAGCACTTGGACTTAGTTGCCCTGCGGCATGTGGGATCTTACTTCTCTGACCAGGAATCGAGTTTTTGTCCCCTACATTGCAAGGGTGAAGATGAGATGGTTGGACAGCATCAGCGATTCAATGGACATGAACTTGGGCAAACTCGGAGATAGTGAGGGACAGGAAGGCCTGGCATGCTGCAGTCCATGGGGTCACAAAGAGTTGGACATGACTTAACAACTGAACAACAACAACATTGCAAGGGGGATTCTCAACCGTTGAACCACCAGGGAAGTCCCTCTTGTCCCCTGTTTCTGTGCTATGTCACAGTGGTTTATAATGATTGTCTGCGTCTTCATGTTGTATGTGACTTCCTACCTTTAGACACTTCTTTCTTCAGGAATGCACACGGTCACTACATCAGTCTTCCTTAGTGCTTTGATAATGCTGCCAATCTTCAATAGCTCCCATTTTTTTATAGGAAAAATAATTTTAACTGCTTAGCCTGGCATTCAAGAACTTCCCAATCTGCCCCACCTACATTTCCATTCTGGCTTCCCATTCATCCCCTAATGGAGCCCTCTCCAGCGCGGTAGTCATGCAACCACCCTGCTCCTGGCTTTTATTTATATTTTCTTTTCTTCTTCACTATTTAAAATTTTTACCATCCATGACATACACACATTCAAACATTATTTGCTGTGTCAGAATGAATTAATAAATAAAAAATAATAAAGGTAAAGCCCCAGGCACTCAATAGATAGTAGCTGATATTATTTGTTCTCATTTTATTCTCACTGTTATTATTTCAAGAAGTCCATAGTTACCTGGACTACAAGGACTAATGACAATTCTTGCCCTTGCCAGTCTCGGCTAAAAGCAGAAGAGTCTAACATAGTAATAACTGATTACAATGATGCATAATGACTAGGTAGGAGGTCAGAGCTGAGTGCCTCAGGGGTATAGTGCAGGAAGGGTTAAGGGTAAACATCACTGAACAGTGAATTGGCCTTGAAGAGTAAATAGAAAGTTGTTTACTTTTCTTTGTAAAAGTTTTGCACATTTCATTTTAGATTTATTCTAGAAGTATTTGTAAAAGATACATTAAAAAAATTTTTGTTGCTGCTTAGTTGTGACCCTTTTGTGACCCCATGGACTGTAGCCCACCGGTATTCCCTGTCTATGTGATTTCCCAGGGAAGAGTACTGGAGTGTGTTGCTATTTCCTTCTCCACCGGATCTTCTTGACCCAGGGTTGAACTCACATCTCCTGCATTGGCTGGTGGATCCTTACCACTGAGCCACCAGGGAATTTTTTTTTAATTACATTTTAAAACTGTCGATGAAAGATTGTGCCCTGCCCTCTTCCTGTCTCACTAAGATATATGACTTGTTTTAGTCAGAGTGAAGTGAAATAATTATTCAGAAATGTTTTCAGACTTTCACTGCATTCTTAAATTAGAAAACAATTTTTGATCATGTGTTTCATTCAAACTGTTGGATATGAGAAACTGTTGTTGTTCAGTCACTAGGTCATGTCTGACTGTTGCAACCCCTGAACTGAGGCACATCAGACTTCCATGTCCTTCACTATCTCTCAGAGTTTGTTCAAACTCATGTCCATTGAGTCAGTGGTGCCATCCAACCACATTGTCCTCTGTCATCTCCTTCTCCTCTTGCCCTCAATCTTTCCCAGCATCAGGGTCTTTTCCTATGAGATGGCTCTTTGCATCAGATGGCCAAAGTATTGAAGCTTCAACTTCAGCATCAGTCTTTCCAATGAATATTCAGGACAGATTTCCTTTAGGGTTGACTGGTTTGATCTCCTTGCAGTCCAAGAGACTCTCAAGAGTCTTTTCCAATACCACAGTTCAAAAGCTTCAATTCTTTGACGCTCAGCCTTCTTCATGATTCAGCTCTCACATCCATACATGTTCAGTTTAGTTCAGCTCAGTTGCTCAGTCCTGTCCGACTCTTTGCGATCCCATGAACCACAGCACACCAGGCCTCCCTATCCATCACCAACTCTCGGGGTCCGCTCAAACCCATGTCCATTGAGTCGGTGATGCCATCCAACCATCTCATCCTCTGTCATCCCCTTCTCCTCCTGCCCTCAATCTTTCCCGGCATCAGGCTCTTTTTAAATGAGTCAGCTATTCGCATCAGGTGGCCAAAGTATTGGAGTTTCAGCTTCAGCATCAGTCCCTCCAATAAACAACCAGGACTGATCTCCTTTAGGATGGACTGGTTGGATCTCTTTGCAGTCCAAGGGACTCTCAAGAGTCTTCTCCAACACCACAGTTCAAAAGCATCAATTCTTTGGCGCTCAGCTTTCTTTATAGGCCAACTCTCACATCCATTCACGACTACTGGACAAACCATAGCCTTGACTAGATGGACCTTTATTGGCAAAATAATGTTCTGCTTTTTAATATGCTGTCTAGGTTGGTTATAACTTTCTGGCCAAGGAGTAAGCATCTTTTAATTTCATGGCTGCAATCACCATCCACATGATTTTGGAGCCTAGAAACATCCATATATGACTACTGGGAAAAACCATAGCTTGGACATATGGACCTTTTTTAGGCAAAGTAATGTCTCTGTTATTTTAATATGTCATCTAGGTTTGTCATAGCTTTTCTTCCAAGGAGCAGGAGTCTTTTAATTTCATGACTGCAGTCACCCATGGTGATTTTGGAGCCCAAGAAAAGAAAATGATTGTTTCCACTTCTTCCCCATCTATTTGCCATAAAGTGATGGGACTGGATGCCTTGATCTTAGTTTTTTGAATGTTGAGTTTTAAGCCAGCTTTTTCACTCTCACCCTTATTAAGAGGTTCTTTAGGTTCCTTTTTGCTTTCTGCCATTCAAGTGGTATAATTTGCATATCTGAGATTGATGATTAGGAATCTTGATTCCAGCCTGTGAGTCATCCAGCCTGGCATTTTGCATTATGCACTCTGCATAGAAGTCAAATAAGCAGGGTGACAATATATAGCTTTGACATACTCCTTTCAATTTTGAATCGGTCCATTGTTCCATGTCTGGTTCTAACTGTTGCTTCTTTTCCTGCATACTGGCTTCTCAGGAGACAGGTAAGGTGGTCTGGTATTCCCATCTCTTTAAGAATTTTTTGTAGTCTATTGTGATCCACACAGTCAAAGGGTTTAGCATAGGTAATGAGGCAGATTGTTTTTGGAATTCCCTTGCTTTTTCTACAATCCAACAGATGTTGCCAACTTGATTTCTGGTTCCTCTGCGTTTTCTAAATCCAGCTTGGATATCTGACTCATGGGCATACACATTTATTGAGAACTAGAACTCATACCTGATGCATTTCATTAATTATGGTATCTGGGATAAATGATTCAAAATGACTAAAATATACTAATTCTGAGGCTTTATTTTTCAAAAATATGGCCAAATTTTCTATTGGCATTCCCAATACTCTTCTCCAAATCATCTGAAGCCCATATACTATAATAATTTCCCTAAAACTCTCTTACTGAGACTCTCCTTGATTTCCTGTGGTGTGTGTGGCATTGAATAATAAATGAAACTTTACAAATTCCTGGTATAATCCTGACCTTAACTTTTCTCTGATGGGACCTAAAACAGATATCAACCAATGGCAATGGATTACTTTTTACTTTGCTTTTGCTTTTAGTCCTTTTTGTGTCCCCAATTTCTTGGTTGCAGAAAGTAGGCTTCATTTAGCCTCTTTGACATTCCCTGAGTTCCAAAGAGATTCAAAAGGTTGCTGTTAGGGAAGTTAGAGAATGCAGAAGCCAGAGAAGTGCAGTCAAGAAAGGGTGCAGGGTGGTGGTCCAGTGGTTAAGAATCCACCTGGCAATGCCGAGAACTATGATCCCACATGCCTTAGGCCAGCTATACTAGAACACCATAACTGCTGAGCTGTTGTATGACAACTGGAGAGTCCTTGAGCTGCACTGAAGGTCCTACACGACGCAGTGAAGATCCCAAGTGCCAACACTAAGACCGGATGCAGCCAAGAAAAAAAAAAGAAGAGAATTTGTGCAGCCACAACAGTGTGGTCTTGGGAAATAGGCAGAGACTATAAGGCCCCTACTCAGATGGAGGATGGTAATTTAAGGCTGAGCCCAAGATTCCTGGTATACCACCGTTACCTCACCACCAACCAATCAAAAGAAAGCCACCCAGCCTGAGGCCTCACCCTAAATTTTGCCTATAAAACTATCCCCCCAACCATCGAAGATTTCACGATTTTAGGCACAAAGCACTCATCCCCTTTGTATTGGTGCATTTATAGTAAATACTGCGTTTTCCTTCACTACAGTGCAATGTCAGTAGCTTGGAGTGAGCAGACCCATTTGGTTCAGTAACAATTTGAAAAATTAACAATAAAAATAAATACTAAGGAGAAATTTGAAAAGTGGGTATTTTGGTATGAAGCAATAATTCATTTTTTACAGTTGAATAATGATATTGTCAAAGCCTTTGACTGTGTGGATCACAATAAACTGTGGAAAATTCTGAAAGAAATGGGAATACCAGACCACCTAACCTGCCTCTTGAGAAATCTATATGCAGGTCAGGAAGCAACAGTTAGAACTGGACATGGAACAACAGACTGTTCCAAATAGGAAAAGGAGTACGTCAAGGATGTATATTGTCACTCCGCTTATTTAACTTCTATACAGAATACATCATGAGAAACGCTGGACTGGAAGAAGCACAAGCTGGAATCAAGATTGCCAGGAAAAATATCAATAACCTCAGATATGCAGATGACAGCACCCTTATGGCAGAAAGTGAAGAAGAACTAAAAAGCCACTTAATGAAAGTGAAAGTGGAGAGTGAAAAAGTTGGCTTAAAGCTTGGCATCTGGTCCCATTCATGGGAAATGGGGAAACAGTGTCAGACTTTATTTTTTGGGGGCTCCAAAATCAATGCAGATGGTGATTGCAGCCATGAAATTAAAAGACACTCCTTGGAAGGAACGTTATGACCAACCTAGATAGCATATTGAAAAGCAGAGACATTACTTTGCCAACAAAGGTCCGTTTAGTCAAGGCTATGGTTTTTCCAGTGGTCACATATGGATGTGAGAGTTGGACTGTGAAGAAAGCTGAATACCGAAGAATTGATGCTTTTGAAGTGTGGTGTTGGAGAAGACTCTTGAGAGTCCCTTGGACTGCAAGGAGATCCAACAAGTCCATTCTAAAGGAGATCAGCCCTGGGTGTTCTTTGGAAGGAATGATGCTAAAGCTGAAACTCCAGTACTTTGGCCACCTCATGCAAAGAGTTGACTCATTGGAAAAGACTCTGATGCTGGGAGGGATTGGGGGCAGGAGGAAAAGGGGACGACAGAGGATGAGATGGCTGGATGGCATCACTGACTCGATGGACTTGAGTTTGAGTGAACTCCGGGAGATGGTGATGGACAGGGAGGCCTGGCCGTGCTGCAATTCATGGGGTCGCAAAGAGTCGGACATGACTGAGCAACTGAACTGAACTGAACTGAATGGTATTGTGATCGGTTCCCGCTCCCCTCCCCACCAGCTGGTTATTTTGTAGATATACACCCTTAAAATCTATAGATGAAGTTATTTGTCTCCTACTATCTTCCCTTTGGGAAAAGCAGTTAGAACTGTCTACAGACAATTAAGATTGTCAAAATGCCAGTAATTGTTAACAGTCATTAATTAGTAAGGTAATTATTCTGTTCTTCTATATGATTTTGGGAATTCCCTGGTAGCTCACTTGGTAAAGAACCTGCCTGTACTGCAGAAGACCAGGGTTCAATCCCTGGATTGGTAAGATCCCCTGGAGAAAGAAATGGCAATCCACCCCAGTATTCTTGCCTAGGAAATTCCATAGACAGAGAAGCCTGTCGGGTTACAGTCCATGGGATCACAAGAGTGGGACACGACTTAGCGACTAAAACCACTATATAATTTAAGTTTTCCAAAGGTCTTTTTTTGGAAAGATTCCTTTAGGAAAGAGCAATATTGCAAGGAAATTCAAACAAAAGGCCATAGCACGCAGCCTGAAAGACTGAAGCATTCCTGTTCGGAGGAAGGCAGCTGCTACTGCTAAGTCGCTTCAGTCGTGTCTGACTCTGTGCGACCCCATAGATGGCAGCCCACCAGGCTCCTCCGTGTACAGGATTCTCCAGGCAAGAATACTGGAGAGGGTTGCCATTTCCTTCTCCGTTCGGAAGGCAGGGGCTTTCTCTTTTAGCTCCCACACCTGAATCAAGACTGTTAAACACGTGTTCTTAAACGTCTCGGGGAGATAATGTCTGAATTAAATTGCATGCAGAATCCAGTTGTGTCACGAGCTTTCATTAACAGGCTTCTCTGACGTCCCACCGGCAGTAGGTCCCTCCCTGCTCCTCTCATTCCACCCCAGAGCCTCCCGCGCACACCCAACATGGTGGGTCGGGACAGTAAAATGGGTCAGCTCTCCCTCTCGTAGCCTGCGCCGGCGCCGGGATGCGCATGCGCATTCCTGCTTCCCTCGTCGACCTTGGCGATCGCGTTTGCGCGGTGGGGATCAGTTCCCAGCACCGGCTCGGCTTTGGGCTGGCTGCGGTCTCAGTGCGAGGGCGGCCGAAGTGGTGGCTCGTTTAAGATGAGGCTTCTGCTACTCCTGCTGGTGGCGGCGTCGGCGGGGTCCGGAGCGATGCCTCGGCCAACTTGGGCGGCGGCGTGCCTGGCAAGAGATTAAAGATGCAGTACGCCACGGGGCCTCTGCTCAAGTTCCAGATTTGGTAAGTAGGTACGCCGGCTCCCAGCCGCGCCCCTGCTCGGCCCCTCTGACTACGCGAGGCCCCGGATCCGCGGCCTAGAGGGCTGAACCTTCCCCGGCCCGGAAGAACGGCGCCAGCAGCCTTCCGCCGCCTGCCTTCTCCGGGTCTCTTCCCGGGGATGGCCTGGCCGCCCTCCTTGCCTCCAAGCACAGCCGCTCACTTTGTTTTTATTTTTATTTTTTTGGTTCCTCGAATGAATGGAATGGGAATGGAGGGAAGGGGAATGGTAAATACTGAAAGGCGAAGGCTTGGGGACACTTGTCAGTCCGGAGAACCGGTCGGCGGCGTCACGCCACGGCCATCCGGCTGCCTTGCGGAGGTGGGTTATGGATGAGTCGGCGCAGTGTCAGCGTGGGAGCTCCAGCGTTTGTCACTGGGTTCACTTTACCTCTCGCCTTTCGAGGCTTACGCCTGGCGGCCTCGCTGCCCGGCTAGACGAAGGTTAACTTGGGTCATTGGAGGGATCCCACGAGGGACAGACGTCTTTTTCTCCAGGATCCGCCAAAGTGACTGTTGGATGAGGGAGTAGGGATTCTGATAGCTGATGGGCTGGGATGGGGAAGCTGATTCTCCGTTTGCAATTTCCAAAGTGTTTTTGAAAAGGAGCACGTTGCCCTTCTGACACACGTTCACCCCCAGACAACTGCATCTTCTTCTCCAGTCCCCTTACTCCCGGGAGTTCCTTGCCCTGGCATCTCTCTCCACCTTTCAGATCTCTTGGGCCTCAAGAGAAATAGCAAAAACAATCCCTCATCCCTCCAAACCCTGCAGTTTTTGACAGTTTTCTGTAAGTTTGTTGTTACCTAGGTAAGTACTAGAAACAGAATAGCAATGGATGAGATAAGGTAAGTGGTGTTGGGGAACGTTTGAAAGGCTCCGATGAAAACAAAACCCAAAATTGTAAAATTGTAGAAATTAGACTCCTGTATCTCAAAAGATGTTTTTTTTTTTTCTTTCTTTCCTCAGAAGAGGGTGGTCAGATTAGTAAATCTGAAGAATCCTGTTATTTTTGAATACTGGTGTTGGCCTTAATACATTTCAAATCAGTTTTTTTCAAGCTTCATGTATTAATATAAGTGTACTAAAATTTAGATTTTCTGCTTATCCAATTAGCTTTTTGCTCAATCTTAAAGACTATGCAAATCTTGAAAATTAAATCAGTTTAAGTGACATTTAAAGAAAGTCAGAAAATAAGATTTTTGAAGTGGAAACTAAAACCTTGCTTCTTTCTGATTGAAAAAAGCTTCCTGTAGTGTTTACTGTGTGCCTGGCATATATCATTGTATATCATCTTTCATATGTGATACTGTAAATGGGAATTTTGGCTTGACTCCCCCTCCCCCATCCTTTTTTTTTTTTTTTGAAAGTGGCAGTCTTCTTACTCACTTATAAATATTTTTTAGGATTAAGTGTGATACTTTTGGATTTAAGTAGTTTAAAAAAGACTGCATTTTCCAAGTTAAGTAATTTTTCTGTTTCTTATCTCTATGGGTTTCATTTGTGCTTTTCAAAAATATTCTTTTACAGTTGGTTATATCAGTTTACTTGTCACAGTAATTTAACAAATGTACCTTCCTCTTAGGTACACAGCAAAGTTTTGAAAATATATAAATAAATGTAGGGAAAGGCATTCAGTTCTTAAAATTAAGCTTCAAAAATGTCACAAGTACTTCAGTTGAACTTCTTTTTAAAAGATTATTTATTTAATTATATTTGGCTGTGCAGGCTCTTAATGGCTGCACGGGCTTTTTTTAGCTGTGATGAGTAGTGGCTACTGTCTAGTTGCGGCATAGGGGTGTCTCATTGCGGTGGCTTTTCCTGTTGCAGAGCACAAGAGAAGAGCGCCAGGGCTTCGGTAGTTGCAGCGTGTGGGCTCAGCAGTTGCATCTCCCAGGCTCGAGAGCACGGCTCGGTAGTTGTGGCGGGCTTCGTTGCTCCTTGGCCTGTGGGATCTTCCTGGATCAGGGATGGAACCAGTGTCTCCTGAATTGGGAAGCAGCTTCTTTACCACTAAGCCACCAGGAAAGCCCTCAGTTGAACTTTCGTTACTTAGTTTTTGTTTCCTTTTATTCTTTAAGTAGAGAAGTACAGACCTGTCCTAAATTCTTTTGCAGTCATCCTAAGCATGTTACATACAAAAAATGCTTCACTCTAAAAAAAAAACTGTATATGGCAAAAAAACCTGTTAATATGCCCTGTGCCGTTTTGTGACCCAGCAGTCCCACTGCTGGGCATACACACCGAGGAAACCAGAATTGAAAGAGATATACATACCTCAATGTTCATTTCAGCACTGTTTACAATAGCTAAGACATGGAAGCAACCTAGATGTCCATCGGCAGACAAATGAATAAGGAAGTTGTGGTACATATACACAATGGAATTACTCAGCTATAAAAAAAAAAGAACACATTTGAGTCAGTTCTAATGAGTGGATGAAACTGGAGCCTGTTATACAGAGTGAAGTAAGTCAGAAAGAGAAGCACCAATAGTATATTAATGCATATACATGGAATTTAGAAAGATGGTAATGACGATCCTTTATGCAGGACAGCAAGACACACAGATGTAAAGAGCAGACTTTTGGACTATGCTGGAGAAGGTGAGGGTGGGATGATTTGAGAGAAGAGCATTGAAACATGTATATTACCATATGTAAAACAGGGGACCAGTGCCAGTTTGTTGCATGAAGCAGGGCACTCAAGCCAGTGGACTGGGACGACCCAGAGGGATGCGGTGGGGAGAGAGAGGGAGGGCGCGGTTCAGGATGGGGGGACACATGCAGTTGTGGCTGATTCATGGCGATGTATGGCAAAAACCAGCATGATATAAGGTAATTATCCTCCAATTAAATAAATAAATTTAAAAAAATATGCCCTATGCCCTACCAATACAGGTAAATTTAGCTTGTTTGTTACTTTTTCCCCCGAGACTAATCTGTATATAGTAAAGTGAATATTTGGTTTCTGATTTTGATAGAATCTCTTGGGCATTTATTTGCAAGTTTGGGAAAAAAAGGAAGCTAAGACAAGGATAAATCTGTGAAAATTCTTTTAATTCCATTTAAAATCAAAGTGTTGTAAAGTACAACTTTTCATTAATTACCAGTGTTAACAGAGAACTCTTTTTTCCCAAACTTTAAACTTTTGTTTTTTCAAACTTTAAACTTTTATTTTGTATTGGTGTGTAGCCAATTAGCAATGTTGTGGTGGTTTCAGGTGAATAGCAAAGGGACTTAGTCATGCATATACCTGTATCCATTCTCCCCCAACCCCCCCAGGCTGGCTCATAACATTGAGCAGAGCTCCATGGCCATACAATAGGTCCTTGTTGGTTATCCATTTTAAATATAGCAGTGTGTACACGAGCTCTTTTTCCCTTCCTTTCCATTTCTTTTGCCTTTTATTATTTTATATTCATTATGACTACTCTTTCTGTAACTCATTATCATCTGTTAATTGTGGCACTTTTGTAATTGCTAATAGAACAAAATAATGCATAATGGAATTGAAGAGAGATCAAGCGTACAGAGTAGCTTCAACAAACTTCCTATTCTGTTTTCATGTATTTTTTCAGTAAATCCTCATTCAAGACCCACTTGTGCCAAAGGCTAAAGATAACTTGGTGAACAGGGCAGATGTGGCTCCTCTCAAAGCCTACTGAGAAGCACAATATAACTGAATGTTTGGTTTATTACATCAGTTGATCAAGCAGTTGAAGAGGAAGCATGTAAGGATGTTGCATATTTGGAGGAAAATATATACTGTTTACTTGGACATTTAGGCATTACGCATAAAAAAGGAAGTTTTCTGATCAAAACTTAAAATTCCCTTATCACATTTTTTTCCCTGTGATTTTTGTGTAAATGTATTCTGACAGGTACTGTTTGGCATGTTTGTATGCATGCTTTTTTCCTCCCATATATGTGAATTAACATGTAATCATATTTAAGCATAGTATCAGTTGTTGCAGTCTAAAGAGATTACTATCTGCAGCTCTTCATGGTTAATACTTAGTCAACACTTGGCAGTTGATTTACTAAGAATAGTAGATTAAAGTTAAGATTTCAAAACATAAGCAGAATGCATCAGAATTTTCCAATTTTTGTTAAAGAACCCACTGCTATAATTTTTAGGACAACCAATTTCTAAATGGAGTTTTAAGAAGTAAATGGAATAATTACTAGAAGACATTTTAATTTAAATTTATGCCAGTTTTTAACCTTTGCTTTCATAGTATGGAGGCAAGAAAATAAAGAACAAAGACTGATTTGGATGTTAATATTGATCAAGATTAGTAAAATGCTGAGAAATTTTGAGTTAGTTTTTTAGACAAATATTTGTATGTTTAACAAATAGTTGAGCCCCAAGTCTATGCAGGGGTTTTGTTTGTTGCTGGGAGTTCAGTGCTCTCATAGATGTTAAAGGCAAGAATAGAAGGCAGTCATTAATCCATGACAACACATAAAATTACTGTTGTGTTAATTGCAATAGGAAAGTTAATTGCAATAGGAAAGTAATATAGTATGAGAGAGACCCAGTCACAGGATCAGGGAAGGTTTCCATGAGAAAATGAACTTTGAACAGAGATTTGAAGGAGAGAGCACTTTTGAGCAATGGAAATAACACATTCAGTGGCCTTACAATAGGAGAGAAGATAATTTCTTGAGGCCAAGGCTCCTGACCTCAAAGGCCAGATAGAAGGAGGCACAGACCCTGGAAGGTCTGGAGGGCCATGTTAAGGAAAAATCAGTAGGTATCACTATGGGAAAGACATTGTGTGTGTTAGTCACTCAGTCGTATCTGACCTTTACGACCCCATGAACTGTAGCCCACCAGGCTACTCTGTCCCGGGATTTTCCAGGCAAGAATACTGTAGTGGGTTGCCATTTCCTTCTCTAGGGGATCTTCCTGACCCAGGAATCGAACCTGGGTCTCCTGCATTGCAGGCGGACGCTTTACCGTCTGAGCTATAGGGAAGCCCCTTACAGGGGACAAAAAATAGATACGGGGAGACCATTTAGGGGGACTCTTGAGATTTCCCAGGCAAGAGACAGTGGAGCTTGGAATAGAAAGGTAGTGGTAGAAGTAAAGGGACAGGTCTAAGAGATCTTTCTGAGATTAAGTTAGTTCCTAGTAATTGCATATTTGAGGGGCTGGAGAGGTGGCATGGAATGAGAGGTGTCAAAGGTGGCTTCTCAATTCTGGAGTGATGTCTAATGGTAAATGGTTAAAGGAGATAATAGTTTTTTGCAGATCTGTGTGTGTGTAGTGGGGGAATGAAAGGGGAAGAATCCTGAATTTTTTTTTTAACTGAAGTGTAGGCTACAATGTTGTGTTTGACGTGTACAGTAAAATGATATATATATAAAATATATATTTTTTCTTTTTCAGATTCTTCCCCATTATAGGTTATTAGAAGATATTGAGTGTAGTTTCCTGTGCTGTACAGTAGGTCCCTGTTTAACTGTTTTATATTTAGTAGTACATATTGTTAATCCTAAACTCTTAATTTACCATCTTCCCATCCCCTTTGGTAACTACAAGTTTGTTTTGTTTGTTCAGTTTTAAAACTAAAAACAGAGTAGCCAGGGCAAAATCCTACAAAGAAAGTTTTGTCTCTCCCAAATAGTCACAGTAACTGAAACTAAAAACTTAAATAGCAGGTATTACATTTCTCAAAACCTAAGATATGATAGATTTTAAGATACACCATTATCTTATGTAGCACTCAGAAGGGAAAAAATATGGCCATTTAAACTGTGACACACTAATGATTATGAGACAAATTTTGGTTTTTAGAAAGATGCTAAAAGGGAAGAATATTCTACTTGGAAACAATGAAATAAAGGAGTGATAGGAAGTTGATCCAGATAGGAGAGTAGTGGTAGAGTGCTATAGAGATAAATAAAATGGTAGCTGTTGCACCTGCCACTATGGTATATGTTTAAAGTTATATAGAATTTAGTCATCATTTTGTTTTGACCATTTTGAAATAAACAGCAGGAGCTAACTGAGTACTATGTGTATAATGGTTGTTTCTTAATGAATGAAGTACTTTAGTTCAAAGCATTTAGATGTAAGTAAAATATGAATGGTTTTAAGATTTTATCTCCTCTTACAGAAAATTAGAACATTGTTTCCTTACAGTTTGCCATTAAGGTAAGTGGTAGCCAATATCAGATTTAATATGTCATTTAGAAACCTCATAAATTTTGAATGGTGTAGTTACTGGGAAGCTGAGCATTTACTGGACTAGCAGTTTGGAGGTCTAAAAAGGTCTGCCTTTTTATCTTCTGAATGACTTAGGGGAAATTATATATCTCTTTAGCTCTCAACTTTTTCTTCTGTACAATAAGGATGTTGGTTGTATTCCAGTTACTTCTTTTTTATTTATTTTTATTTTTTAAAATTAATTTATTTTAATTGGAGGCTAATTACTTTACAATACTGTAGTGGTTTTTGCCATACATTGACATGAATCAGCCATGGGTGTACATGTGTCCCCCATACTGAACCCCCTTCCCACCTCCCTCCCATCCCATCCCTCAGGGTCATCCCAGTGCAGCAGCCCTGAGCACCCTGTCTCATGCATCGAACCTCGACTGGTGATCTATTTCATATGTGATAACATACAGGTTACAATGCTCTTCTCCCAAATCATCCCACCCTTGCCTTCTCCCACAGAGTCGAAAAGTCTGTTCTTTACATCTGTGTCTCTTTTGCTGTCTTGCATACAGGGTTATTGTTACCATCTTTCTAAATTCCATATCTATGTGTTAGTATACTGTATTGGTGTTTTTCTTTCTGACTTACTTCACTTTGTATAATAGGCTCTAGTTTCATCCACCTCATTAGAACTGATTCAAATGCATTCTTTTTAATAGCTGAGTAATATTCTGCTGTGTATATGTACCACAGCTTTAATACATCTGTGTCTCTTTTGCTGTCTTGCATACAGGGTTATCATTACCATCTTTCTAAATTCCATATATATGCATTTCATCCACCTCATTTGAACTGATTCAAATGCATTCTTTTTAATAGCTGAGTAATATTCCATTGTGTGTATGTACCACAGCATTCTTATCCATTTGTCTGCCAGTTTACATCTAGGTTGCTTCCATGTCCTAGCTATTGTAAACAGTGCTACGATGAACATTGGGGTGCACGTGTCTTTTTCAATTCTGTTTTCCTTGGTGTGTATGCCCAGCAATGGGATTTCTGGGTCATATGGCAGTTATATTTCCAGCTTTTTAAAGAGTCTCCACACTGTTCTCCATAGTGGCTGTAGTAGTTTGCATTCCTACCAACAGTGTAAGAGGGTTCCCTTTTCTCCGCACCCTCTCCAGCATTTATTGTTTGTAGACTTTTTGATAGCAGCCATTCTGTCTGGCATGAGATGGTACCTCATTGTGGTTTTGATTTACATTTCTCTAATAATGAGTAATGTTAGCATCTTTTCATGTGTTTGTTAGCCATCTGTATGTCTTCTTCGGAGAAATGTCTATTTAGTTCTTTGGCCCATTTTTTTGATTGGGTCATTTATTTTTCTGGAATTGAGCTGCATGAGCTGCTTGTATATTTTTGAGATTAATTCTTTGTCAGTTGCTTCATTTGCTATTATTTTCTCCCATCCTGAAGGCTGTCTTTTCACCTTGCTTATAGTTTCCTTTGTTGTGCAAAGCTTTTAATTTTAATTAGGTCCCATTTGTTTATTTTTGCTTTTATTTCCATTACTCTGGGAGGTGGGTCATAGAGGATCCTGCTGTGGTTTATGTCAGAGAGTGTTTTGCCTAAGTTTTCCTCTAGGAGTTTTATGGTTTCTTGTCTTACATTTAGATCTTTAATCCACTTTGAGTTTATTTTTGTGTATGGTGTTAGAAAGTGTTCTAGTTTCGTTCTTTTACAAGTGGTTGACCAGTTTTCCCAGCACTGCTTGTTAAAGAAATTGTCTTTTCTCCATCGTATATTCTTGCCTCCTTTGTCAAAGATAAGGTGCCCATAGTTGGATGGATTTGTCTCTGGGCTTTCTATTTTGTTCCATTAACCTATATGTCTGTCTTTGTGCCAGTACCATACTGTCTTGATGACTGTAGCTTTGTAGTATAGTCTGAAGTCAGGCAGGTTGATTCCTCTAGCCCCATTCTTCTTTCTCAAGATTGCTTTGGCTATTTAAGGTTTTTTGGTATTTCCATACAAATTGTGAAATTATTTGTTCTAGTTCTGTGAAACATACTGTTGGTAGCTTGATAGGGATTGCACTGAATCTATAAATTGCTTTGGGTAGTATACTCATTTTCACTTTATTGATTCTTCTGATCCATGAACATGGTATATTTCTCCATCTATTTGTGTCATCTTTGATTTCTTTCACCAGTGTTTTATCATTTTCTATATATAGATCTTTTCTTTCTTTAGGTTTATTCCTAAATATTTTATTCTTTTGTTGCAATGGCGAATGGAATTGTTTCCTAATTTTTCTTTCTGTTTTCTCATTGTTAGTGTATAGGAATGCAAGGGATTTCTCAACTTTACTATATTCATTGATTAGCTCTAGTAATTTTCTGGTGGTGTCTTTAGGGTTTTCCATGTAGAGAATCATGTCATCTGCAGTGAGAGTTTTACTTCTTCTTTTCCAATCTGGATTCCTTTTATTTCTTTTTCTGCTCTGATTGCTGTGGCTAAAACTTTCAAAACTATGTTGAATAGTAGTGGTGAGAGTGGGCACCCTTGTCTTGTTCCTGACTTTAGGGAAAATGCTTTTAGTTTTTCACCATTGAGGGTAATGTTTGCTGTGGGTTATATGGCTTTTATTATGTTGAGGTATGTTCCTTCTATGCCTGCTTTTGGGGGAGTTTTATCATAAATGGATGTTGAATTTTGTCAAAGGCTTTCTTTGCATCTATTGAGATAATCGTATGGTTTTTATCTTTCAATTTATTAATGTGGTGTATCACATTCATTGATTTGTGAATATTGAAGAATCCTTGCATCCCTGGGATAAAGCCCTCTTGGTCATGATGTATGATCTTTTTAATATATTGTTGGATTCTGTTTGCTAGAATTTTGTTGAGAATTTTTGCATCTATATTCATCAGTGATATTGGCCTATAGTGATATTGGTGACTTTTTTGGTGGCATCTTTGTCTGGTTTTGGTATTAGGGTGATAGTGGCCTCATAGAATGAAATTGGCAGTTGACCTTCCTCTGCAATTTTCTGGAAGAGTTTGAGTAGGAGAGGTGTTAGCTCTTCTCTAAATTTTTGGTAGAATTCACCTGTGAAGCCATCTAGGCTTTTGTTTGTTGGAATATTTCTGATTACAGCTTCGATTTCTGTGCTTGTGATGAGTCTGTTAAGATTTTCTATTTTTTCCTGGTTCAGTTTTGGAAGGTTATACTTTTCTAAGAATTTGTCCATTTCTTCCAAGTTGTCCATTTTTTTGGCATAGAGTTGCTGATAGTAGTCTCTTATGATCCTTTGGAGACTCTTGGACGCACAAACAAAACCTTGTGTGCACCAGGACCCAGGAGAAAGGAGCAGTGACCCCACAAGAAACTGACCCAGACATGCCCACGAGTGTCCAGGAATCTCCAGTGGAGGCATGGGTCAGTGGTGGCCTGCTGCAGGGTCGGAGGCACTGAGTGTAGCAGTGCATGCATGGGACTTTTTGAAGGAGGTCGCCATTATCTTCATTACCTCCACCATAGTTTGGCCTCAGTAAAGCTACAGGGAGGGAACACAGCCCCACCCATCAACAGAAAATTGAATTAAAGATTTACTGAGCATGGCCCCACCCATCAGAACAAGACTCAGTTTCCCCCTCAGTCAGTCTCTCCCATCAGGAAGCTTCCATAAGCCTCTTATCCTTATCCATCAGGGGGCAGACAGAATGAAATCCACAATCACAGAAAACTAACCAAACTGATCATGTGGACCACAGCCTTGTCTAGTTCAATGAAACTATGAGCCATGCCAAGACAGACCGGTCATGGCAGAGAGTTCTGACAAAATGTGGTCCACTGGAGAAGGGAATGGCAAACCACTTCAGGATTCTTGCCTTGAGAACCCCATGAACAGTATGAAAAGGCAAAAAGATGACACTGAAAGATGAAACTCCCCAGGTCGGTAGGTGCCCAATATTGTACTGGAGAACAGTGGAGAAATAACTCCAAAAAGAATGAAGAGACAGAGCCAAAGCAAAAACAACACCCAGTTGTGGATGTGTCGGGTGATGGAAGTGAAGTTTGATGCTGTAAAGAGCAATATTGCATAGGAACCTGGCATGTTAGGTCCATGAATCAAGGCAAATTGAAAGTGATCAAATAGGAGATGTCAAGAGTGAACGTCGACATTTTAGGAATCAGCGAACTAAAAGTTCTGTTATTAAGTACATACAAATTTAGGTTTGTTATGTCTTCCTTTTAAGTTGACTCTTTGTCATTATGAAATATCCTATTTATCTAGCAATTCTTCTTGCCATGTAGTCTCTTTGTCTCCTGTTACTCAAGGCACACCACTTTCTTTTGGTTAGTGTTTTTGTGCTATATATATTTTCTATTTATCATATAATTGGTATTTGATTTTTTAATCAATTCTGATATTCTTTGCCTTTCAATTGGAATTGTTCTTAGTTGCTCAGTCATGTCTAACGCTTTGTGACCCCATGGACTGTAGCCCACTAGGCTTCTCTGTCCATGGAGTTCTCCAGGCAAGAATACTAGAGTAGGCAGCCATTCCTTTCTTCAGGATATCTTCCTGACTCAGGGATAGAACCCATGTCTCCTGCATGGCTGGCAGATTCTTTACCATCTGAACCACCATACCTTGAAATTTTGAGGGTAACACTAGAAAAATAATACAAGAATATATAAAACTAATAGAAGATGTTTTTTGAAAACTGAGTACTAAAAAAAAGAGCAGGAAAGGAGAAATAAAGAGGAAAGAACTTAAGGATTAACTGTAAAACAAATAGCACAATAGCAGATGAAACCAATTCTGTTAATTACATTAAAGGCAAATAATTATCAAGGCTTGAAAATGATTCAGGATTATAACCTTGAGACTCAGGGTTTCAAGTGGATGGACATGGAGAGAGTAGGACTGAAATTGTGAGGAATGTGTGTGGGAAGAGAAAATATTAAGCTCAAGATTTGAAATGAACGTTATGTGAAAACTGGGGTGTGAAAGATGGAGCAGAAGACCCGATTTAGAAATCACCTAAGTGTTTAACACTTCTGCTACAAATTGCATGAGAAATGAGTTTATTAGGGCACCAAATATAAAAGGAGGAATGTTCATTCATCTAATATTTATCAGATGTCTACAACGTGCCTCAGTGTCTTTGGTGCCGAGGACATAACAGAGAAGAAATCAAACAAAACCCCTGCCCTCCTGGAGCTGACAGTCTCCTGGAGGATAATGGATGATTAGTGGCTAGAGTTGAAAAGACATTATGACTTGAGACAGAGGAGTGTGCAGTATATAAGCAGAATCTGTAAAGATGCTGTTCATGAAACCTAGGAATTGAAGAAAAGCTTGATAAGGCAGAAATACTGTATTTCAGTGGCTCCCAAATTTTTCTGTACTTTAAAATCCTGATGTCCAAGTTGTACCCCATCCCTATTACATGGTGCATGTAGGGAAGCACCAGGATCTTTTAAAGATAACTAGGTGATTCCAAATGCAAGCAAAGTTTGGGAACCACCATCATATTTCATCTAATTTAATATATTACGAATTGTAAGAAAAAATCTTGAGAATTAGACACTGACAAAATGCCTAAGATCCCACAAATTTTTGTTGTTGCTCAGTCATGTCCAACTCTTTGCAACCCCATGACTTGCAGCATGCCAGGCTCCTCTGTCCACCACTATCTCCCAGAGTTTGCTCAAATTCATGTCCATTGAGTCAGTGATGCTATCTAACCATCTCATCCTCTGCCACCCCCTTATCCTTTTGCCTTCAACTTTCCCAGCATCAGGGCTTTTTCCAATGAGTTGGCTCTTTGCATCAGGAGGCCAAAGTATCGAAGCTTCATCTTTTCAGCATCAGTCCTTCCAGTGAATATTCAGGGTTGATATTGACTGTTTTGATTGACTTCAGGATTGACTGTTTCGATCTACTTGCTGTCCAGGAAACTCTCAAGAGTCTTTTCCAGCGCCACAATTTGAAAGCATAAATTTTTCGGCACTCAGCATTTATGGTCCAACTCTCACATCCATACATGATGACTGGGAAAAAAATTGCTTTGACCTTTGTTGGGAAAGTGATGTCTCTGCTTTTTAATATGCTGTCTAGGTTTGTCCTAGCTTTCCTTCCAAGGAGCAAGCATCTTTTAATTTCATGGCTGCACTCACTGTCCACAGTGATTTTGGAGCCCAAGAAAATAAAATCTATAACTGCTTTCACTTTTTCCCCTTCTATTTGCCATGAAGTGATGAGACTGAATGCCATGATCTTAGGTTTTTTTTAATGCTGAATTTAAAGCCAGATTTTTCGCTCTCCTCTTTCACCTTCATAAAGAGGCTCTTTAGTTCTGTTTGGTTTCTGCCATTAGAGTGTATTATCTGCATATCTGAGTTGATATTTCTCCCAGCAATCTTGATCCTAGCTTGTGATTCATCCAGCCCAGCATTTCACATGATGTACTCTGCATAGAAGTTAAATAAGTGGGGTGACCATATACAGCCTTGTCCTACTCCTTTCTCAGTTTGGAACCAGTCAGTTGTTCCATGTCTGGTTCTACCTGTTGCCTCCTGATGCACATAGAGATAGGTTTCTCAGGAAGCAGTTACGGTGGTCTGGTACTCCCATTTCTTTAAGAATTTTCCACAGTTTGTTGTGATCCACAAAAATCTTTACCATAGACAGGGAAGCTGAAGTAGATCTTTTTCTGGAATTCCCTTGCTTTCTCCGTGATCCAGCGAATCAATGCAAGACGCATCTCAATTTCAGAAGAGTTAAAATGGAATGATAATCAGCATCTTAGAACTGTTGAAACTCTGCAGTCACAAGTGCATGGACAGCCATGGAATGAGACAGTTGGGTTTTCCCAGGAGTATACATGACCCTAGAACAGAATGACCAGTGGGGTGTTGAATTCAGAACAGTACGCGTTGTTCAACATTTCAGCTTGTGTCAATAAGAAAATTAAATGTTCCCACTATTATGCCTCTCTCTAGATTATCTCCCTTTATCTCAGGGACTGGGGACCAGGAACCACGAAATCCTGCTGTCCCCAGATTATGGACATCAGTTCCCAGCGATACTTCCTTAGTGCCAGTAATTCTCTTTGCAAAAACTGGGCCACTGGCAGACACACAGGCAGATATTTCACATCTTTTAAAAAGCTTCTCGAAAGTAGCATCAACCCTGACACTGTATAAATGAGGAACTTCCAGGTTTCAGGCTTCTAAATCAAATATTATCCTTGGACCAGCTTCCCGTTGGTAAGGATGGCCAACCAGATTTTGACACACTTCAAATATAATCCCCTTTCCCTAGTATGAAATTGATCAAGGATCAGAGTGTAAGGATCTTAGGATAAATTTTAAAACTTAAATCTATATTTAGAAGAATTCGTTAAATTTTCCTCAGTTTCTTCAACCTCACTCATAGGGCAGAAAGCAAGACTTTCTTCTAGGTTCCTGGCAACAAGGTAGGGGCCAGGTTGGCATTTGTTTTTCACCTTAATCACTACACCCAGCAGCGCCCTGCACACACACACACACACACACACACACACACACACTCAGTTCAGTTTGCCAAACTGAACAAGCAATAAACAGCCTCTACCCTCAAAAAGTTCAGAGAGGTGGAAAAATGACTACCACAACATAGTTAGATGCTGCCAGTCCCATCAGCCTTCATCTGTAATAAAGATTGGGTCCTCAGAAGCGTAAGAGCCGTCAGCAGAACCAGATCTACAATCGTCTCCAGAGAGCAGGCACCCGCGTGGTAATAATAGCCGCTGACATTGTTGGAGTCCTTCCTTATGTCCCAGGCACTGCTGTGCATGCTTTCTTTGTGTTTGTTCATTTAAATCTTCAACGACCCTGAAGCAGATGAGCCTTTTATTACCTAATAACCCCGTTTTTACACCTGAGAACAGAGAAGCTATGAAACTTGCTCGGGGTAACACAGCTAGTGCGTAGAGCAGGCAGGGATCAAACCTGGGCAGAGCAGCCCTGGGCTGCTCTAAGGTTCTGCCTCCCCTGCATAAGGGACGCTACACGATTTTCAGGGCCTCCTTATAGAAGCAGCCTTGAGTTCTCACAATTAGAGTCACTTTTAAGGATCTATTAGAAACAAATCCTTTACTGAACTAAGGCGTTAGTTACCAGAAGGGAATAACAAACTCGCTAGTCAACCTCACTAGTCAGAGTAAGGGTATCAGTTCTGAGTGGCTGTCAAAGCTTGTTAAGAACCATTGTTTTTAGTCACTAAGTCCTGCTGACTCTCTCGAGACCCCATGGACTGTAGCCCACCAGGCTTCTCTGTCCATGGAATTTCCCAAGCAAGAATACTGGAGTGGGTTGCCATTTCCTCCTCCAGGGGATCCTCCCGATTCAAGGACTGAACCCTCTCCTGCAATGGCAGGTGGATCTTTACCCCTGAGCCACCAGGGAAGCCCAGTGTGTCATGAAAACCAGGACCCAGGCAGTGACACCCAGCAGAGAGGCCAGAGGAGGTCCTAAAGCGCTGGTACCCAGAGCTGGAGAAGCCTGATGCTGCAGAGGAGAGGGGAAGTGGGAAGAGGCCACGTGGACCACGGCAGCAAAACACATTAGGAAACAGACCAGGGAAGCTGCCTGGCAAGCATTTGGGAACAGTCACCCCCGGGTGCCAGCGGGGTTCTGGGAAGAGTTGATCCCAGATCCACCCCAACCCATGACAGATCTCTCTAGAAGGAATTGGGCTCTGCTTTTGACTCAGTGCAAGAAACAGGAATTTGCCTAATTATGGTACCAGGAAATAGTATGAAATATTAGTCCTGGCCACAGGGAAATGAGTGTAGCTATAACCTGCTAAGCCCCCAGGCAGCCCTTCTCTCTGCTAGGGAACCCTGGGCTCATTCTCTGTTGTTGAGAACCCAGTGGATTCTGACCAGTTGTGTTTGTACAGTTGACCCTTGAACAAGGGTTTGAACTGCATGGGTCCACTTATACACAAATATTTTTCAATAAATGCATATGATAGCTCTGCACGATTTCTGGTTGGTTGAATTCAGAAACTATAAAGTTATACATGGATTTTGGACTGCACAGAAGTCAATGTGCCAACCCTCACGTTGTGCAAGGATCAACTGAATTTGTGTCTTCTGAGATTTGGAAAGGTGGTGGAGAACTCAGTTATCTTCATTCCAAACACAGCACCACTGACAGGATCTCAATAAGTGATTCTTAGAAGAAAGAGCAAGTGAAAGAACAAATGAATAAGGGTCAGCTGTATTCACACACACATACCTGTGTGTATGTGTGCATCAGTGCAGTTCAGCCGCTCAGTCGTGTCCGACTCTTTGTGACCCCATGAATTGCAGCACGCCAGGCTCCCTGTCTATCACCAACTCCCGGAGTTCACTCAGACTCACATCCATCGAGTCAGTGATGCCATCCAGCCATCTCATCNCATGCATTGGAGAAGGAAATGGCAATGCACTCCAGTGTTCTTGCCTGGAGAATCCCAGGGACGGGGAAGCCTGGTGGGCTACCCTCTATGGGGTCACACAGAGTCGGACATGACTGAAGCGACTTAGCAGCAGCAGCAGCAGGAGGAGAAGGGGACGACATAGGATGAAATGGTTGGATGGCATCCCCGACTCAATGGATATGGGTTTGGGTCAACTCTGGCAGTTGGTGATGGACAAGGAAGCCTGACGTTCTGCAGTTCATGGGGTCGCAAAGAGTCGGAAACGTCTCAACAACTGAACTGAACTGAAACAAAGGTGATAAAACAAATCTATTTTCATACCTAAAATCCTCTGAATATCATCATAAAATGTCAGACTAACCTTGAAGGAATATATTTTTTTCCTAATTCTAATACTTCTATCTCTTGGGAATATAAGGACCATAGATTTAAATTATATTGTCTCTGTTTAGGGAAAGATAATTAAAATCTATTGTTCCAAAGTCCAATTCAGTGCTCTTCTCAACACATCTTTATAAATGTGTTTGTCTTCGCAAGTCTGCCCTAGTTAACTGCCTGACAAATTGCATGTTCAACATGTGGAAAATCCATATAAGAAATCTTTCTGAAAAGATAACTGTCCCCTTTACCTATAACATTCTTAAAGAACAACAACCACAAAAACTCGTGTGAAGAACGACTTCCCTTTTTAGTCTTTAGATCATTTTGGTTTAGTGAAATAGATTCAGTATTTTAATCCCAACATAAACTACATAATCTTTTTTATCTCTGTTTTATTCCTCATTGCCCAAATGTAATTGACTAAAATAAAATTAGTTCAGCAGATTTTTATTCAGTTTGTTGAAGCTGCAAACCTTGATTGTTGAACTAATAGCATTTTTTATAATAATGATACAAATAATGATCAGCATCATTAGATTACAGAGTACAATTGCACAAATATTCTTAGAAAAAATAAATCGAAAGTGATTATTAAGACTATCCTCACTACAGTTTCTTGAAACACAGAATACTTCAAACTTGGATACAAACCATTACTTTGATATTAAACAATTCTAGTCTAAATGTCTATAGTTTAACATAATTATTATATTATACAGGATGTTTATTTTATGCAGTATACAGCTAAACTTGTTTTCTATTTCAAAAGTAAAACATAATTAGAACTTCAATAGACAAAATGTACAATAATTAAGAGGAATTAAATCTTTGAATAAGTGAAAGTTAATTTGACAATGTCCTTTATGATGCTATCTGTTTCAAAGTAAAATAATCAAAATAACTAAAATAAGTAGCATTATCAGAGAATAAGTCAATTCAGAAAAGACTATGAATGAAGCACTTTAAAATATCTGCATATTTGCTGCAATTACTGATGAAGTCTTCGATGTATTAATTGTCTTTAAGAAAAAACTATCCTTAATTTAGTTGAAACACTTGGTTATGAATATACTGAAGAGAAATATGTTTTCTTACACTCAGGGACATTGCTTCAATTTGTGGCATAATTAAAATGAATTTTTACAAGTGGTCAGTCATTAATTTATTTTAATTTTACATCTCAAAGGAAAGAGAAAAATCTCCATAGCAGATGTACTGTGTGTTTAACAAAATAGCCTAAATCTTCACTTTTTGTATAGGTGGTCTTCGAAAATTAACATGAAACTACTTCTTCCTGTACCTGTTTATACATTTTGTTGAATAAAAAGCTAACTTATTTCAAGCATGACTGGTGTTATAGATTAAATTGTGTGACAATAAAGGCAGAGACTGGAGTTAGGCAGTTGCAAGCCATGAAATCCCAAAGACTTCCAGCAAATCTCCACAAACTAGTGAAAACCAAAATGTGATTCCTCTTCAGATTTCAGAGGGCTCATGGTCCTATGAGCTCTTGATTCTGCACTTCAAGCCTCTAACACTATGACATAATAAATATTTACACTTTTAATCCATCCACTTTGTTTCTGAAGCCCTCGAAAACTAATAAAACTGTTTTATTTTTAATTCCCATGCTTCAAAAATACATGAAGTCCTATATAAGTACCTACAAAATTGAAAGTGAAGTGATTTATTGCTATAGAAATGGTTTGCAATTCCTTTACAGAGATGTTTGTAATCAAGTTACCATTGCTATTGTCTCTTCTTGTGTTTCAGGCCTAGCCTAGTACATATGCTGCAGTAATAACATTTAGCTTCAATAGTCCATTGTTTGTTTCATTACTCCAAATCTCTCTCCTAAAGATAAGACTTTAAAATCAGTTGTATAACTGATATCTTTACTTAGATGTCTATAGACGTCTCAAAGTCTAATGGATTTCTCAAAGTCAACATGACCAAAGCAAGATGTCCATACTTCCCTGATACTTCTTCATCGTATCAGAGTAGATTACATACTCTCTGCTCTTCTTCCTGCTCAGGTCATGAGAGCATAAAGGGCTTACTTTTATTTTCTAACTTCACAGGTTCACATTATTCAATATATTAAAAAATTATTATTGGCTTAATCTGAAAATGTTATACAAAATCCATTTGCTCCTGCAACTAGTACAACCCACCAATATCTCCCAATGGAATACCCTGATATTCTTGTAGCTGGTCTCTCTACTTCCTGTGTGCCATTTTTATTCTCAACATATCCACCAGGGGGAGCCTTTAAAATGGAAGGCTGCTGCTGCTACTGCTGCTAAGTCTCTTCAGTCATGTCCAACTCTGTAGGACCCCATAGACAGCAGCTCACCAAGGCTCCACCGTCCCTGGGATTCTCCAGGCAAGAACATTGGAGTGGGTTGCCATTTCCTTCTTCAGTGCATGAAAGTGAAGTCTTTCAGTCGTGTCTGACTTTTTGCGACCCCATGGACTGCAGCCTACCAGGCTCCTCCGTCCATTGGTTTTTCCAGGCGAGAGTACTGGAGTGGGTTGCCATTGCCTTCTCCGAAAATGGAAGGCAGGAGCCCTCAAGTCTGGGGAAGATATCAGGGACTCATTGCTTTCTGCTTGTTCCATAAATCTTGGAAGTAATGCAGGAGTGAAGCAAAGAACTCCTCTGCAGTTGAAGGAAAAAGGTAAAAGAGTTAGAATGACCATCATCAAAATGTGTAAAAACAGTAAATGCTAGCGAGCGTGTAGAGAAATTACAACACACGCACACAGAAATGGTCCTTCCCAGGGAGTACAGTAGTAAAGAATATACCTGTCGATTTAGAAGAAACTCAGGAGAGCCAGGGTTTGATTCCTGGGTTAGGAAGATCCCCTGGAGTAGGAAATGGCAACGCACTCCAATATTCTTACCTGGGAAATCCCATGGATAGAGAAGCACGGTGGGCTACAGTATATGGGGTCAGAAAAGAGTCAGACACAATTTGGTGACAAAACAGAAACAATATATACATACACATCATGGATTATTAGTCATAAAAGAGAAAGGAAAATGACATCTTCAGCAAATTAGATAGACCTAGAAATTATCATATTATGTGAGGTAAATCAGAGAAAGACAAATATCACATAATATCACTTATTGTGGAATCTTAAAAGGCAATACAAATGAACTCTTTATGAAATAAATAGCTCACAGACATATAAAACAAATCTATAGTTACCAAAGGGAAAAGGGCTGGAAGAAGGATAAAGTAAAAGTTTGGGATTAACAGATTCTCACTACTATATTTAAATAAGTAAACAAAAAGGACCTACTATATAGCACAGGGAAATGTATTCAATAGCTTGTAATACTGAAGATTGTAATAAGGAAAATAACCTGAAAAGGCCTACATATATTTGTACACACACACACACACACACACACACACACACAAAAGGCAAAGGAACACGAGATCAAGCTGCCAACATCCACTGAATCACAGAAAAAGCAAGGTAATTCCAGAAAAAAATATCTACTTCTGCTTCACTGACTATGCTAAAGCCTTTGTTCAGAAAACAACAAACTGTGGGAAATTCTTAAGAGATAGGAATACCAGACCATCTTACCAGCCTCCTGAGAAACCTGTATGAAGGTGAAGAAGCAACAGTTAGAAATGGACACAGACAACCAACTGGTTCAAAATTAGGAAAGAGTATGCCGATACTGTATATAGTCACTCTGCTTATTCAACTTATATGCAGAGTACATCATGAGAAATGTCGGGCTGAATGAAACTTAAGCTGGAATCAGGATTGCAGGGAAAAATTGTCAGTAACCTGATGTGCAGGTGACACCAACCTAATGGCAGAAAGTGAAGAGGAACTAAAGAATCTTTTGATGAAGATGAAAAAGGAGACCGAGAAACCTGGCTTAAAACTCAACATTCAAAAAATGAAGATTATCCCATCCAGCCCCATTACTTCGTGTCAAATAGGAAAAAAATAGAAACAGCAACAGGCTTTATTTTCTTGTATCCAAAATCACTGTAGATGGTGACTGCAGCCATTAAATTAAAAGACACTCCTTGAAAGAAAAGCAATGACAAACCTATGCTGCTGCTGCTGCTAAGTCACTTCAGTCGTGTCCGACTCTGTGCGACCCCATAGATGGGGGCCTACTGTCTCTGAGATTCTCCAGGCAAGAACACTGGAGTGGGTTGCCATTTCCTTCTCCAGTGCATGAAAGTGAAAAGCGAAAGTGAAGTCGCTCAGTCGTGTCCGACTCTTACCGACCCCATGGACTGCAGCCCACCAGGCTCCTCCACCCATGGGATTTTCCAGGCAAGAGTACTGGAGTGGGGTGCCATACTGTGTATGAAAAAGCAGAGACAATGTTTTGCTAACAAAGGTCCGTCTAGTCAAAGCAATGATTTTTCTAGTAGTCATGTATGGATGTGTGAGTTGGGCATAAAGAAGGCTGAACAGTGAAGGATTGATGCTTTCAAACTGTGATCATGGAGAAGACTGTTGAGAGTCCCTTAGGAGCAAAGAAATCAAATCAGTCAATCCTACAGGAAATCTACCCTGAATATTCGTTGGAAGGACTGGTGCTGAATTTGAAACTCAAGCTCCAATACTTTGGCCACCTGATGAAAAGAGCTGACTTATTAGAAAAGACCCTGATGCCAAGAAAGATTAAAGGCAGGAGGAGAAGGGGACAACAAAGGATAGATGGTTGGATGGCATCACGGACTCAATGGACATGAGCTTGTGCAAGCTCTTAGAGATGGTGAAAAAGAGAGGGAAGCCTGGCATGCTGCAGTCCACAGAGTCGTAAAATCGGACATGACTGAATGACTGAACAAAAACAAAATGGCTTAATACTGTTGCAGAAACTACAAGAATTAAATGTAACAAAAATAATTATCAGTGGTTTTATTAAAATAGACACATTCAAAGATCAAATGTAGATCAAGAGATTCAATCTCAAAAAGAAAAAAAAAAACTGCTAGACAGAAATTAAATACAGCAACAACCTGTAGATGTTTTCACTGGAAATAGGAAAACATTTGTTACGGAATAGCATTGGTAATTTTTTTTTTTCCCCCAAAGGAGTATATGTTGGTAAGATCTCATATATTTCAGTATTCATTAAACCATACACTCAAATTTCTTCTAATGTGATAATAGAATAAAAGAATAAGAAAACTACTATTCATAGAAATCAGATTGTCAAGAATATAAAAGCTTTAAGGGCTTCTATAGATTGTGGAATCTGCCTTTCCTTTCTGTGTAGATTCAGAAATGGAAGTTCAGTAAACTTGTAACCATCCTAGGTTGGAAAGCATCCTGTCTGTGCTAAGGCCAGTCTTCTTCAGCTACATGTTATTTTATTATTATACAAATAAACCAAATACCTCAGCAATTACATTTGGATTATCTTCAAAATGCATTCTATTTAAGAAATGTAAGTAAAATCTAAATTTTTATTTAAATTCAATACTCAATATTTATATGTGTAAATAATAAAAAATCAGAACTTTAAAATATATTTACCATTATTTCATATAAAATTAAATTTTATGAGTAATACAAGTAGGAGATTATAACAAAATACATTTCAGTACTAAAAGCACATACTGTTCCTGATGGACATGGCAATAATAATAATATGGATGGACGTGAGTCTGAGTGAACTCTGGGAGTTGGTGATGGACAGGGAGGCCTGGCATCCTGCAATTCATGGGGTCGCGAGTCAGACACGACTGAGCGACTGAACTGAACTGAACTGAATAAGGGTAAAAATGAAACACTGGCTCCATTGGTTCTTTTTCCTAACTATATAAATTAAAATGGAGTTCAAACTCATGATCAGCATGTCTTTAGCTTTCTATCAGATATTTTTAACTCCATGAGTAATTACATTCATATTCTTTTTGTCATGCTTTATTTCTTTTTCATACTCAGTATATACTCAGTCACTTAGATGATTATCATTAGGAAAAAATATGAGCTGTTAATATTAAACAATGGAATTTGAATTTGAGAAATGACAATTAACATTTTAACATTGATCTGTATTATTTTGCTTAGAAGAATACATTACAAAAGAATTGTGCTTATTTACATAAATCCACAAACCTAGTTGTAACACTTTATCAATGGATTCTTGAAAAGTATCTTAGAAAAATCCCTTCTGTTATAAAATATGTGACCTTATTAATTCAGAAAATGTCAATTACAAATATTGTTATAAATAGAAATGTACCAGGAATCAGACATCTGATTTTCTCTTCAAAGAAAATCACTAACAGTACAGGCTTAATGGAATTCATGAAGAAATTTTGCAACTTTGGTGATTATTAAATAACACTGATTACATTAGAAACTATATGGGAAATACTGGGTAGTTTTCACTGATAATCAGTGAACTTCATCAGTCAAATTTACATTCGGTTGAAGATGAAAGTGCTCTGCAAGAATCATTATAAATTAATTAGTGTTTAACACAATTGAAATGAATACATTGAAACTCAAATTTCATTTTCAGATAATAAGCTTAACAAGGATTATTTGGTTTGCTATTTTCTCTCCATTTTACTTCTAAAACATTTTTCAAAACTTACTCTGCAAGCAAAAATCAGATCAGATTATCACTTGGTTTTACTGATTTAACACTCACCACCACCAAATGCCCAATAAGTTATAGTAAAAATTTGGTTTATGAAAAATATTAAATCAAGGAACAACAACCCCCCAAGTCTAATTCTATTTCATAGTTTATACTTCCCTCACTCAAAGCTTACAGTCATCTGTTTTCTTGAATTGGGCCTTTCCTACCCATTTAGCATGTGTAAAAAAGTTCCTCCAAAATTTGCCTAATCGTTGGGGAAATTAAACTACAAGAAGTTTATCTGATAAGATTTTATGATGGACTTGTAGAAACACAAGAAAGATTTATTACAAGAGAGTAGAAAGTGTTTTACCAGTTAGTGAAATATTCATTTTCTAGTCTATGTAAGCTACGCTTATTTGTAAGAATAGAGTTCAAGAAAGATTAATTCACTATAATGATAGGCATAATAATGGACACGGGAGAGTTCAAGATAATTAGCCTTATGTTAGTCTTATCTCTATCAAGCCATACCTTCTCCACTCTAATTAGACCACATATAAAATCTAGGGCCTCTAGGGTTATCAGATATTCTCATGGTATAATTCCAGCTGATTAAGCAATGTTTATTTGTACCAATGGCGCTTGAATAAGTCAAACCCACTACAAGTACAGCTTCAATGACAGCAGCACAATTTGAGAGGCATCACCACAAAATCTGAGAACATTGAGAAAAAGACAGGAAGTCCAGAGATTCAATTTGTAGTCTAGACATATACTTAATATGAATCTTCCCCCTGCTACTTAGATTTTCAGGGCCTTAGATTTTTCATCTGTACTATGAAGATATGCTTTTGATTATCTCCAAGACCTATGCAAATAAAAATCACATATCCTTTTTAGGGCTTCCCTGGTGGCTCAGATAATAGAGTCTGCCTGCAATTAAGGAGACCCAGATTCAATCCTGTGTCAGGAAGATGCCCTGGAGAAGAGAATGGCAATCAGTATTCTTGCCTGGAGAATTCCATGAACAGAAGAGCTTACAGTCCATGGGATCACAAAGAGTCAGGCACAACTCAGTGACTAAGAATGTACACATGTTTTAGGGCAGTGACTTTTAGACTCATTATTTATCATGCCATACAGTGATATTTATCAGTGTAAGTGATATAGCTATCAAGTTAATGTTTCACCAACTCCATTGATTGGAAGATATGGTAGAGAGTAAACTAGAATATTTTTCATTAGATAATAAATATTTTAGGCTTGATGATGTATTTCTTCTTTTAATACCTATGAGACACAAACACACACATAATACTTCCAGCATTATTTTAAGCACCTACATATTCTTAGCATTTTAATCTTCTTACAATTAGGATTTCAAGGCACATTTCTTTTACAGTGATGTATCTTAAGTTTATTTCTCATTGAGTTACAAATCAAATTACATTTTGCAAATAGTGAGGTGAACACTGGAACAATTTTTGGCTTGGTAATTGTAGCTCATGACTTTTACTGACTTCTGAGTATGAGACTAACAGACTACCTTACAAATAGTACTGCTTATTGATTTTGCCAAGGTTGGAACAGAAGAGGCTGTACTCTTTTCTGTGACTGTAACAGCCTTACCTACCTATATTGATTACTTACTCTCCAGTATTAGAGTAAATTGCTATTGTGGAAACATAATGATGCTGAACATTTGTAGCCCAGATGATAGGGTAATGTTTAAACACAGTGTGCCCTGTTCTTTGTAGATTCACTAATAACCTCTTTAATCATTTCTGTTCAAAATACCATGGACTCTGAAGCAGAAATCAGCCTAATGATACAACTAATATATGGAACATAACATTTAATCATTTGGAAGTAAATCACATCAATAATTTTTCCATCCTTTAGACAGTGGGCCAAAATGTTTTGCTAATCCTATTCCTAATAAACCCAAAATAAATTCATAGAAACTTTCATTCCATTTCTGCCCTTTTGTTCTTAACAAGAGTGGGCCAAGGTAATTGTTTCTATTGATATTTTATAACTTTAATTATATGTTTGAAGAGTATTTCCCTATCTAAGGAAAATAAATATTTGATAAATAAGCACATTTAAAGATCTATCATCCCACATATAATGCAATAAGGAATCACCTGAAATAAGCTCAATATAGGGGATATAAGAAGATTATCATGAACAATATTATATTTATTGTAACAAAATGTATTTTTTTTATAAAATACTCCTCCCTTCAAAAAGACACCAGTATCTCATCTATTACATGGATTGAGTTCAAATAAAAGTGATTATTGAGATGTGTATACTATCATATAAGAATGAAAAGCTAGTCTAGGTTCGATACAGGATACAGGATGCTTGGGGCAGGTGCACTGGGATAATCCAGAGAGATGATATGGGGAGGTTGGTGGGAGAGGGCCTCAAGGTTGGGGATTCATGTACACCTGTGGTGGATTCATGTCAAGGTAGGGCAAAACCAATACAGTATTGTAAAGTACAAAAATAAAATAAAAAATTTTTTTAAAGTGATTATTGAGGATAAATGCCATACTGTAGATACAAAATACAACTGAGAAAGATTTGAGCAAAATTAAGAATATTATTAAAACAGAGTTTGTAAACATTGAAAGCAAATTTGAAAAATGAAATAAATGATATAATGTTTAAAAATTAGAATTTTTCATACCAGTATTCATTTCTGTATGTGTAAAAGAATAGAAACTCTAAGTCATTTTCTAGAAGGAGCAGTCATTAAAATTAGCAATTTTTTTCATTGTTTACTTTGTTTATTTTCTATTGAATAAAACCATTTAGAATAAAAATAATAACTATTTCAATATCACCATGCCCTTGGAAACTAAAAATAAAAAAGGTTTAATTATATTAACCTGGGCAACAAAAACATCTTTTTAATCAGATTTATTGTCCTCAGTCTTACATTCATCCTTTCAAATTACTAATATTTTTAAAATTCTTTAACAGAAATATTAAAGAAAATGTATGTAGGGAAAAAAATATATATTTAATTAAATTTGCCTTAAGAATTCAGACCAAACTTCCAAGAGAAGGTGAGATTTAAGCTGACCTTTATTGTGCTTTTTCATTTATCAATTGTTCACTTTTCTATATTAGGCTAAGTGTTTGATATATTCAAATTCATGCAGTGTAATTTTCAAATGATTGCTTTTGTGCAGACTTCATAGTAAAAGTGAAGTGTTATTCACTCAATTATGTCCCACTCTCCAACCCCATGGACTGCAGCCCACCAGGCTCTCTGTCATCCATGGAATTCTCCAGGCAAGAATACTGAAGTGGGTAGCCATTCTTTTCTCCAGGGGATCTTCCCAACCCAGGGATCAAACCTGAGTGTCCTGTATTAGGCACAGATTTTTTACAATCTGAATCATCAGGAAAATCCAAGACTTCATAAGACAATAGAAAGAGTTCCATGTAAATAATTGTTTTAATATGTTTCTTAATCTTAATGTACACTTGATATATTTTCAATTAATTTTGTGTAAAACTTGAATAATACAATTAAATATAAAATTTTAATTTTTATAAATGTTTATGAACATATTTTATAAATTTTATGGGCATATATTATGAACATATATTTTTATGAACTTTTTATGAACGTATTTTATGAACATATGATGTGCATAGAAGCATTCTTAATTTATATGGATTAGATTTTAAATTTTTATACATTGTGATTATTATATATTATTTGTTCAAAAGTTTTCTTCTGAAATATTGGTTTACATGATATTCAGCAGTACTTCTAATGTGGACAATTATTCACCTTAGCTTTATAAGTCCTTTAACAGAATTTCCACTTTACATTGACAATGAAAGCATGTTGACATTACCAATATTCTATTGATGATTTTAATATTTTGTTTTTCTAGAGTGGTTTGAGGTTCACAGCACAATTGAGCAGAAAGTTCAGGGTTCTCATAAACCACTGTCCCCAGATATACATAGCTTCTTCTATTATCTATCCATTTTATCAGTTTATAAAATATTCAATGACTTAAATGTTAATTTTTAAAAAGTAGATCTTCCTCAATGATTTGACAGAACTATATATATAATTAGAATTCTAACACTAGAATACAGATGTACTATATATAAATAAAATTTGCAAAGTTGGGTGATTATAGTCAAAGTGAATGTACTTAAAATTCAGTTCAACAGCTTCACCTGGATAAAATATCAAAATACATGAACCTTAGTAACTTTTCACTAAAGATACTTTGCATGTGTATTCATAATTTGATGGTTTGGCCATTCTTTTAACTATATGTATCTATTCACACTTGCATGTTTCTTGAGAAATTCAGATATGTGTAATCATTAGCATTTATATTGCTAAGACTCAAATATAAAATTCACTTTCTAGAGGATTTTATTTATAAATGAGTTAAATGGTAAACAAAATTTTAATGCATGTGTGTATGTAACTAGAAATTATATGTGCTTAGAATTCTAAAACCAAACAATGTCTGTCAAAATTTAGTTAAGAAGTTGTCTCCAAAATGGAAACTGACCCACAGACATAGAGATCAGACGTGGTTGCCAAAGGGGAGCAGGGAAATGAGAGGGATGGACTAAGAGTTTGGGGTTAGTAGATGCAAAGTGTCACATTTAGAATGGATAAACAAGGTCCTACTATTTAGCACAGTGAACTGTATATAACCTCCTGGGATAAATCATAATAGAAAAGAACATTAAAAAAAATGTGTGTACATGTAAAACTGTCACTTTACTTACTGTACAACACAGGTTGGCACAACACTGTAAATCAACTATACTTCAATAAAATATTTTAAATCTATCCGCAAGACATTTTCTATAAAATCTGCACTCTTCGCTCACCTCCTATACAATGCTTTGTATTAATTTTGAAATTAGGGATTTGTAATAATATGTGAATTTTAAAATACAATTTATTCCATTCTTAATAGTTAACTTTTATTTCAAACACTGTTTTAACTGATCTTCTCATCAAATTTTTACAAGATTCAGAATTCAACCCTTATAAAATATTGAAATTAAGCCTACCAAGTTTTACCTTTTATCAACTTCACATTATCTGTCATCCTAATATTCATTACTTCAGTTCTCATTCACAGCTCAAGCCAATCTCATTTCACTTATCATTGAAGTAGTTCTCAATAATATCCCTAATAAACCCAAACATTTTTAATTTTTATTTGAATTTTGAGCAGATGCTCCATAGTGATCATACTTTCATCTTCAAATTCTCTCTTTATTTGGTTTTCATGTTAATGAAAACAACTCTTATTGATGGGGATTTTCAGGGCTACAGTGTGATATATGTGAATCAAGTCTGACAAAATGTATATTTAATTGACCAACTAATGTTTCATGTCACCACAGAAGCAGGGTAGACCATAACTACTGATTGATTTTAAGAAGAAATCCTACATAAATTTTTTACATAGGCATCAGCCCATGATTAGTCTGTATTTGTAAATGACTTTCTAGTTTAGCTCTTTCTGTACATCAAAATAAGGAACAGGTAAGAGTCAGCAAGGTTTTTGTGTCTACATTTTAATGGTATTGGCAGATGGTTAACAAAATTGTGCCTCTTTTTCATGAGAATTTTATCTTCAGTCAAATTTCCTAGCTTTGTTTCCCTTGAAAAACTGGTAATGAAGCTACTTGTCAACTAAGTTACTAAGCAACTTTGCTTATGGCAAAATGACTGCTTAATTGAGGACTGACTTAAACCAGGGAACAATAAATACTGGGCTGCTGCTGCTACTGCTGACTCGTGTCCGACTCTGTGCAGCCCCATAGACAGCAGCCCACTAGGCTCCTCTGTCCATGGGATTCTCCAGGCAAGAACACTGGAGTGGGTTGCCATTTCCTTCTCCAATGCATGAAAGTGAAAAGTGAAAGTGAAGTCGCTCATTCATGTCAGACTCTTAGCGACCCTATGGACTGCAGCCTACCAGGCTCCTCCGTCCATGGGATTTCCCAGGCAAGAGTACTGGAGTGGGGTGCCATTGCCTTCTTCTAAATTATTCCTGCTGCTGCTACTAAGTCTCTTCAGTCGTGTCCGACTCTGTGCGACCCCATAGATGGCAGCCCACCAGGCTCCACCGTCCCTGGGATTCTCCAGGCAAGAACACTGGAGTGAGTTGCCATTTCCTTCAGGAAGCCTTCTTGTGAAATTCCTCTGAGTATGGAGACTCATAATTAGGCATGTTATCTTGTAAGGTCAATAAAAGGTCTTTCTATGGAGATGGTATAAAAGATGCTGGGCCCTTTGGAATGTGAAACTTTTAATCAAGTGTGGTCCCACACCTGTAGACCTGCACCTTTATACCTGAGCTGTTACCTGTGGCAGCCCACCAGGCTCCACCGTCCCTGGGATTCTCCAGGCAAGAACACTGGAGTGAGTTGCCATTTCCTTCAGGAAGCCTTCTTGTGAAATTCCTCTGAGTATGGAGACTCATAATTAGGCATGTTATCTTGTAAGGTCAATAAAAGGTCTTTCTATGGAGATGGTATAAAAGATGCTGGGCCCTTTGGAATGTGAAACTTTTAATCAAGTGTGGTCCCACACCTGTAGACCTGCACCTTTATACCTGAGCTGTTACCTGGGTAGAACAGAGCTCATCATGGCTCTATGGGTTTATAAGAACTACTCCAAGATTCCCACTAAGAGGAATACCTCCTCAGGTTCTTCTGGCAAGCTGAGGTTCCCACTGTATATATCCCTTCCATTATACTGGTATGACTGAAATATTGATTCAATTTCCAGATGGTCTGATATTTCCAGATTTTCAGCACCTATGTAATTTCATTCAACATTTTCCTCTATGTGTATATTTATATGTCAAATTTTCAAATTATAAAAAAATCATAGGAAGGCTAACAGGTTTAAACTCACACAAGAATAACAATACCTATTATGATATAGGGAATTTATTGAGATCATTAGACTATGAGAACATAATTTTTCATGTAGATTCACAATTGAAGCCTAGAAAAAGTAGGAAAGGAAACAGGAAAATATTACATCTTTCATCATATTATTGGGTTGGCCAAAATGTTCCTTAGGGTTTTTCTGTAACAACCAGTTTTTCAGTCAATGCAATATATGGATTAACAGTCAATATCATGGTTCATATGTTTTATAGAAATGGAATCATGTTTTAATTTTCAAAATCTAAATGCTAAAAATGCATTTAATGACTTCAAGTTTTTATATAAAATATACAATTTGCCATATGGCTGTTTCCAAATGTGCCTTATTAATTAAGTATATGATTCATTCAGTAGTCATTTATTTTTCTCCATTTCTTTAAATTACAATTTGGAAATACAACATATGCACAAAATCAAACACTTTCAGAGCATGTTTGATAACAATGTCAGAAGTAATCAAAATCTTAGTCAATGAAACATTCACACTTGACTTTATCAACTGAGCATAAATTGCCTACTTTTAAATATGGAGAAAATCCAGTGCTGCTCAAATTATAAATTAAACTTATTTTCAAAATTTAAGATGCAAATGACCTTTCTCCTAATTTTGACTTCAATATTTAACATGTTTTATTAACCCTTCCCCACTTTTTTATTTCCATTCTGTTTCTCTTATTTGCCTTCAGCCAGTTCTTAAAAACAAAAATTTTTAGAGCTTGTTTACTTTAAGCTTATGGACTACATCAAAAAATATCCATAAACATGTCTATGCTTAATTTTGTGCATTTAATTCACAGTGAATAAAGACAAATATTTGACAAATGCCTGGGTTGCTTGAACAGTTATTTCTTTTTTCTTAGTGATTGTTTATAAAATTATTCTTTTGATATTATCATGACTGTCTTATATAACCTGCCCACAAGTTCTGCAATATTTTTTTACTTAATTAATTACTTGATGCAGAGAGAACATCCTGGACTTCTAAAGTGCAAACAAAGAAATAGAAAGTATGGTAGATTTCAAGTACAATATTTTAGAATAGTAAATGGTTTCTTACTCTCAGAACTAAGTAATTCATTCCACCATAAAATAAGGATCCAAGGAACATTATCAATCACACTACCTGATAAAATTTTATTGCAGAGATAAAAATCTAAACTTAGATTCTAATAAACACAGATTTCTCATTCTTCTTAAAGGTAAACTTTTGTTTACCTTTTCAACCTAATGTATGAAAACTAATGATATAATTAACAGAGATTATATTAAACTTCTGGACCAAAGTGTATGCAAAAGAATGCCTTCTAATCTGTTTCAATGTAAGTTAAGTGAATGTATTCAAGAGCAAATGATCCCTAGTCATAATTACAGTGGACTGTAATAGGTTTAACATATTATAACATAGTTTGTATTTGACTTTACCACACTTTAGCATCAATTTAAACAATGTTCAAAAAAATATAATACATTCTCTTTGAACTATGTATAGTACTAATAATGATAGTCTGGGCAAAGATACACAAATAGACATTTATAAGAATTTAACCACACATTCAAAATAAAACTATTTTTGGTAATAGCTTAAAAAAATAACTACAAAGGCATGGATGATAAAAGATGAATGCTCAAATAGTGTCTCATGTTCAATTTTTTTTTTAAGTGTGAATTACAAAGCTATGTATTCAAGTTACCAGAATCATGCTCTAAAGAACAACTTAGAAATGGAAGTAAAAATGACCAGGAACTATGACAAATATGTTATGATCCAATGTGGTGGTTAATATGACGTGCCACCTTGACTGGGTGTGTCAGCAAGAGTGTTTTTTTTTTGTTGTTGTTGTTTTGTTTGTTTGTTTTTTTCAGGATGAAATTAGCATTTGAATTATCAGACTAAATAAAGAAGATCCACGCTCACCAATGTGGACATATTGGTTGAGGGCCTAAACAGAACAAAAAGGTGGAGAAAAGGCAAATTCTCTCTCTCTCTTAATCTTGGACACTATTTTTTTCACCTTCCGTCCTCTCCCACATTGTAAATTCTCAGGTCTTCAGCCTTAGACTGGGAGTTCCAGCAGGGATTCCCCCTTGTTTCTCAGGCCATTAGAGTCAAGTTTTGAATTATATCACCAGCTTCCCCAGGTCTCTAGTTTATAGTCAGTAGTAGTGAAAGTCACTCAGTCATTTCCGACTCTTTGAGATCCCATGGACTATAAAGTCCATGGAATTCTCCAGGCCAGAATACTGGAGTGGGTAGAATTTCCCTTCTTCTAATCCAGGGATTGAAGCCAGGTGTCCCGCATTGCAAATGGATTCTTTACCAGCTGAACCACAAGGGAAGTCCAACAGTCAGATTGTGGTATTAATATATTTCAGCTTCCATAAATCAGTTCCCTTAATAAATCTCTTCTCATAAGAATCTACCTGCAATGCAGGAGGCCTGGGTTCCATTCCTGGATCAGGAATATCCCCAGAGAAGGGAATGGCTACCGACTACAATACCTTTGCCTGGAGAATCCCATGGACAGAAGAGCCTGGCAGGCTATAGCCCATGGGGTCCAGAGTTGTACACGACTGAGAAACTAACCCTTTAACATTCTTATTTTTATATGAAAATATCTTATTGGTTCTATTTCTCTAGAGTACCATAACACATCCAACTACATTGGTTATCCAGTGTTTAGTTTTTAAAATGAAAACGAACAAGACCAGAGTACTTCTGTGTTTGTCTTTCAGCACATCTGAAGCTCTCTTTTTCTATCCTGTAGAACAAGATGACAAAATGTAAACTGGTTGATAGTATTGTAGACTAGTATGATGTTTTTGCTAAACAAAACCCACCTTCCAAAATATTGGAAATAAAAGCAAAAATAAACAAATGGGATCTAATTAAAACTAAAAGCTTCTGCACAACAAAGGAAACTATAAGCAAGGTGAAAAGACAGCCTTCAGAATGGGAGAAAATAATAGCAAATGAAGCAACTGACAAACAACTAATCTCAAAAATATACAAGAAACTCCTGCAGCTCAATTCCAGAAAAATAAACGACCCAATCAAAAAATGGGCCAGATAACTAAATAGACATTTCTCCAAAGAAGACATACGGATGGCTAACAAACACACGAAAAAATGCTCAACAGCACTCATTATCAGAGAAATGCAAATCAAAACCACAATGAGGTACCATTTCACACCAGTCAGAATGGCTGCGATCCAAAAGTCTACAAGAAATAAATGCTGGAGAGGGTGTGGAGAAAAGGGAACTCTCTTATGCTGTTGGTGAGAATGCAAACTAGTACAGCCACTATGGAGAACAGTGTGGAGATTCCTTAAAAAGCTGGAAATAGAACTGCCTTATGACCCAGCAATCCCACTGCTGGGCATACACACCAAGGAAACCAGAATTGAAAGAGACACGTGTACCCCAATGTTCATTGTGGCACTGTTTATAATAGCCAGGACATGGAAGCAACCTAGATGTCCATCAGCAGGAGAATGGATAAGAAAGCAGTGGTACATATACACAATGGAGTACTACTCAGGCATTAAAAAGAATACATTTGAATCAGTTCTAATGAGGTGGATGAAACTGAAGCCGATTATACAGAGTTAAGTAAGCCAGAAAGAAAACACCAATACAGTATACTAACACATATATATGGAATTTAGAATATGGTAATGATAACCCTGTATGTGAGACAACAAAAGAGACATAGATGTATATAGCAGTCACATTAAAAAGAATACATTTGAATCAGTTCTAATGAGGTGGATGAAACTGAAGCCGATTATACAGAGTTAAGTAAGCCAGAAAGAAAACACCAATACAGTATACTAACACATATATATGGAATTTAGAATATGGTAATGATAACCCTGTATGTGAGACAACAAAAGAGACATAGATGTATATAGCAGTCGTTTGGACTCTGTGGGAGAGGGAGAGGGTGGGATGATTTGGGAGAATGGCACTGAAACATGTATGATATTATATGTGAAATGAATCACCAGTCCAGGTTCGATGCATGATCCAGGATGCTTGGGTCTGGTGCACTGGGATGACCAAGAGAGATGGTACAGGGAGGGAGGAGGAAGAGGGGTTCAGGATGGGGAACATGTGTATACCTGTGGCAGATTCATGTTGGTGTATGGCAAAACCAATACAATATTGTAAAGTAATTAACCTCCAATTAAAATAAATAAATTTATATTTAAAAGAAAAAGATATAACAAGTAATATTAAACTGAGTGGAGATCTTCATTATGTGGTACAGGTTTCTATTATTGGTGATACATTTTTCTAAAATGTTATTAATAGAATTTTTATAAAATTATCCTTTCTTATTGTTTTTAGAACAAAAGAGGAAATAGATGAGTAGTCAAATCAATAGCTAACAGTGCGGCCTTGTTAGTCTTTCCTGGCCCTAACACTCTTCAGTGGGCCCAAAAGTTCAAAACTATATGCATAATATTAATAGTGCTTGGACATTATTTATCTTTTTGCTCTCATTCTCTCATTAGTGCCAGTGAACATTTCCAGAAGCTGCAATAGTATGTGATAAAATGCACGTACTTTTGATAATCCAAATTTCTTATATTAAGCACTATATACAGGAGATTTGAAAAATGTAAAGAGATAGTATGGGCTTCTCCATTGGTTCAGCAGTAAAGAATCTGCCTGCAGTATAGGCAATGTGGGTCTCATTCCCGGGTCAGGAAGATCCCCTGGAGAAGGAAATGGCAGTTCACTCCAGTAATCTTGCCCAGAAAACCCTATTGACAGAGAAGCCTGGTGGGTTACAGTCCATGAGGTCACAAAAGACTCAGACATAAATGAGTGACTAAATAACAATAACAAAGATATACTACCTTTCTCAATTATTTTGCTTTCAAAATACAATCATCTTCAGGGAAAAAGATATTATCCATATTTATGGGAAATAAGACTATTGTTATCTTTAAATCAAGTAAAATTAATGCTTTAAATTAATAGTTTTATTTTCTAATTTAGTAACTACTATTACAGATAATCTACATAAACAAAATCTTTCAGAATTCTCAAAAATATTTAATTATCTTGGTTCCTGAGAAACAAACACTCTATGAAAAGATAATGTTTGAGAAAAAATGACTTAAATCATTAGATTTATAATTCAATAATATCAAAGTAAGAATGATAGCAAAATGTCAGTAATGTCTAAGAGCAATTATAAAGTATCATATATGTAGAAGACCAGGGAAGTAGCATCCATGCCCACATCAGGTACAATCATAAAACTACATGTTTAAATACATAATTCCTGTCAGGATTCAAGACATCCATTACTGGACTTTCCACGTGTTACTAGTGGTAACAAATCCACCTGCCAAAGGAGACTCAAGAGACAAGGGTTTGATCAATGGGTGGGGTAGATACCCTGGAGTAGGAAATGGCAACCCATTCCAGTATTTTTGCCTGGAAATTTCCATGGATGGAGAAGCCTGGTGGGCTACAGTTCATGGGGCCCACAAAGAGTCAGACATGACTGAGTGACTGAGTATACATTACTGGAACTGAATTAAATAATAGATTCTCTGAACTCCAAGTGTATCTGATATACTATATATCTTTAGAATATCATTTCTGAATTATTTAGGGCCTCACACTTTTTAGCTGAAGTGAAGTGAAAGTCACTCAGTTATGTCCGACTCTTTCCTAACCCATGGACTGTAGCCTGCCAAGCTCTTCTGTCCGTGGAATTCTCCAGGCAAGAATACTGGAGTGGGTAGCCTTTCCCTTCTGCAGGGGATCTTCTCAATTCAGGGACTGAACCCAGGTTTCCTCCACTGCACGTGGACTCTTTACCATCCGAGCCACCTGGGAAACCCAAGAATACTGGAGTGGGTAGCCTATTCCTTCTCCAGGGAATCTTCGACCCAGGAATTGAACCAGAGTCTCCTGCATTTCAGGCAGATTCTTTACCAGCTGAGCTACCAGGAAAATCCCTGCTTTTTAGTTAAGGTAATGTTTTTGAGAACTCATATTAGTCTGCATTAACAAATTATGACAAAAATAGCATATTTCAAAATCACACATTTATCATGACACAGTTTCTCTGGGTCAGGAATCTGGGCACAGCTTAGCTGCATCCTCTGCTTTAGACTCTCACAAGCTGCAAAGAGTCTGTCATTGAGAGCTGGCCTCTAAACTGAAAGTTGGCCTGGGAAAGGATCCACTTCAAAGTTTATGTTTTTGCTGACAGAATTCAGTTCCTAGAGACTGTGGACTGCTGTTTCTGATTCTTGGAATGAAGAGAATGAAGATTGCCCTCAGTTCCTTGGCATAAGGACTTCTCTAACTTTGCTTCACCAAACTAGGGTAGCCAGGAAAGGAACAGGGAGTCTTAGAAAGACACAAGTCACAATCTTCAGGCTAACAGTCTCCCAATTGAGCTATTTCAGTCACATTATAAAGTACAAACTTATGTATCCCAGTCACACATATGATATCTTATCCACTGTGGTGTATTTTATTTCTTAAAAACAAGTCACCAGACAGCCAACCCAGTAATACCTGATTATATTCCAGAGCATGGAGGAAAAAAAAATAAATAAATCTGGTTATTATTTTTAAAAAAGTTTTAATTCATACATACATTTTATGATCAATTTGGTGATAAATTCTGTTTATGATATGATTTAGGATGAAAAGATGACCATGCATTTACTTCCTATTCTACATAAAGCTGAATTTCCTAGATGAAAAATAATAGTAAATACTCTTTTTTAGCAATTCTAATAACATGCTATTGGTCCACTGGAGAATCATATATCCAGTTTACTGAGGTCATTATAAAGGTGGCACGAGAAGGCAATGGCACCCTACTCCAGTACTCTTGCCTGGAAAATCCCATGGGCACAGGAGCCTGGTAGGCTGTAGTCCATGGGGTCGCGAGGAGTCGGACACGACTGAGCGACTTCACTTTCACTTTTCACTTTCCTCCATTGGAGAAGGAAATGGCAACCCACTCCAGTGTTCTTGCCTGGAGGGTTCCAGAGACGAGGGATCCCGGTGGGCTGCTGTCTCTGGGGTTGCACAGAGTTGGACACGACTGAAGCGACTTAGCAGCAGCAGCAGAATTAAATCATGGAGGACTAAGGAACATTATGAGGTAAAAAGCTGTCTTTGAGAAACAAAGACTGTCAGGTAATAGGACTAGTCCACTGGAGAATCATATATCCAGTTTACTGAGGTCATTATAAAGGTGGCACGAGAAGGCAATGGCACCCTACTCCAGTACTCTTGCCTGGAAAATCCCATGGGCACAGGAGCCTGGTAGGCTGTAGTCCATGGGGTCGCGAGGAGTCGGACACGACTGAGCGACTTCACTTTCACTTTTCACTTTCCTCCATTGGAGAAGGAAATGGCAACCCACTCCAGTGTTCTTGCCTGGAGGGTTCCAGAGACGAGGGATCCCGGTGGGCTGCTGTTCTGGGGTTGCACAGAGTTGGACACGACTGAAGCGACTTAGCAGCAGCAGCAGAATTAAATCATGGAGGACTAAGGAACATTATGAGGTAAAAAGCTGTCTTTGAGAAACAAAGACTGTCAGGTAATAGGACTAGCAGATACAGATTCGCAGAATGAATTAAGTCAAAACTATAGCCTGGAAAGTACAGGCTATATCATTGGATGGGTTTATCAAAGTTAGGAAGGGATCAGATTATGAAAGATGTGTCTGCTAATAAGAGTCATTTAATCTTTTCACCTGAAAATTATTGAGAAAATACAGCTTTAATTATGATAAGTTGTATTTTCACAATATAATCCATCAATCAATTAATAATAATATTTAGGGATATTATACTGGAGTTAATGGTATGAAATGATTTGAGGAATTCAGATTATTATCAGCAGAAAACTAAGAGGCCCTCTATAATTATCCAGGTGAAAAGTTTTGAAGATGTGAAGATGCAATATCAGAAAACAGAAAAAAGGATCATGTAAGGTAGAAAAGATCCAAAGTAGGCTCTGTTAATTAATAGGTATTTGAGATGGTGGTAGAATAGTAGACAATTACCTTCCCTTAACTCTGAAGTTAATGTAATCCCATTATAGTAAACTTTTGTTTTATTAAAATCTGACTTTATAGATCTGAAGTAGGACCTGATACTCTTCATTTCTAACAAACTCCAGGCAGGAGAGTGCAAGAGTAAACAGACGGACATTTCAGAAATCAGTGAACTAAAATGTATAGGAATGGGTGATTTTAATTCAGATGATCACTACTCTACTACTGTGGGCAAGAATCACTTTAGTAGAAATAGAGTAGCCTTCATAGTCGACAAAAGAGTTTGAAATACATTATTTGGGTGCAATCTCAGAAAAAAGCTGACAGAATGATCTTGGTTTGTTTCCAAGCAAATCATTCAACATCACAGTGATTAAAGTCTATGCCACAACAAATAATGCCAAATAAGTTGAAGTTGAATAGTCCTGTGAAAACCTACAAACCTTCTAGAACTAACACTGGGAAAAAAAAAAGAAGAAGAAGAAAAGATGACCTTCTCCTCATAGGGGACTGGAATGCAAAAGTGGGAAGTCAAGAGGTACCTGTAGTAACAGGCAAGAATGGCTTGGAGTAAAAAATGAAGCAGGGCAAAGGCTAACAAAGTTTTGCCAAGAGAATGCACTGGTCATAGCAAACAGCCTCTTTCAACAACACAATAGACAACTCTACACATAGACATCACCAGATGGTCAACACTGAAATCAGATTGATTATTTTCTTTGCTGCCAAAAATGAGGCAGCTCAATATAGTCAGCAAAAAACAAGACCTGGAGCTGACTGTGGCTCAGATTATGAGCTCCTTATTGCAAAATTCAGGCTTAAATTGAAGAAAGTATGAAAAACCATTAGACAATTCAGGTAAGACCTAAATCAAATCCCTTATAATTATACAGTGAAGTTGACAAATAGATTCAAGGGATTAGATCTGGTTGATAGAGTGCCTGAAGAACTATGGACAGTGGTCCAGAACACTGTACAGGAAGTGGTGACCAAAACCATCCCCAAGAAAAAGAAATGCAAGAAGGCAAAGTGGTTGTCTGAGGAGGCCTTGTAAATAGATGAGAAAATAAGAGAAGTGAAAGGCAAAGGGAAAAAGGAAACATATACCCAATTTAATGCAGAGTTCTCGAGAACCAAAACTTCCATGGTGACTCAGATGGTAAAGAGTCTGCCTGCAATGTGGGAGACCCAGGCTCGATCCCTAGCTGGCTGGGGAAGATCTCTTGAAGAAGGAAATGGCAACCCACTCTGGTATTCTTACCTAGAGAAGTCAATGGACAGAGGAGCCTGGTGGGCTACAGTTCATGGGGTCACAAAGAATCGGACACGACTGAGTGACTAACTTTTTCACTTTTTTTTCCCCCTAGAGAACAGCAAGGAGAGATAAGAAAGCCTTCTTAAGTGAACAATGCAAAGACATAGAGGAAAACAAAAGAATGGGAAAAACTAGATTTCTCTTCAAGAAATGGAAGATACCAAGGGAACATTTCATGCAAAGATGGGCACAATAAAGAACAGAAATGGTAAGCACCTAACAGAAGCAGAAGAAATTAAGAAGAGGTGGCAAGAATACAGCAAAATATACAAAAAGGATCTTCATGACCCAGAAAACAATAATGATGTGGCCACTCCCCTAAAGCCAGACATTGTGGCCTGTGAAGTCAAGCACGTTTTAGGAAGCATTACTATGAACAAAGCTAGTGGAGATAATAGAATTCCAGTTGAGCTATTACAAATCCTAAAGATGATGATGTTAAAGTGCTCAATATACCAAATGGTTTGAAAAACTCACCAGTGGCCACAGGACTGGAAATGACAGTTTTGATCCAGTTCCAAAGAAAGTGAAAGTAAAGTCGCTCAGTCGTGTCCGACCCCATGGACTGTAGCCTACCAGGCTTCTCTGTCCATGGGATTTTCCAGGCAATAGTACTGGAGTGGATTGCCATTTCCTTCTCCAGTTCCAAAGAAAGGCAATGCCAAAGAATGCTCATACAATTGCATTCAAAAGGTATCTTTGGTGAAGTGTAGCCTATTTTACTACTTCAAGAAAATTAACTCCTCATTAACTTCTATAACTGAAAAGGACCAGGTTAATACTCAGAGGTATATTGGAAGGAGAAAAACAGTGACCATGGCAATTACACCTTTGATTAATACAATTCTAGCTTGTTTCCTCAATTTCTATAAAGTGGGATTCAAATAAAACTCCCAAAAGAATGGTAAAAATGGAATGACTGATGACTATGAGAAAAGACTTAAACTTTATCCATTGAGGAGAATGGAAAAGAAAAGGTTGACTGAAAACAGTTGTTATTAGAAAGAATCGACAAGTAATGTACATTTGAGGAACGAATTCAACTTGTAGTAGCACCAGTGTACGTAGCCATTTAAATCTATTTTCCCCTTTTAGAACAAATGCTTTTTCTTTTTTCTATCCTACTGTCCTTTCCTGAAGGGGCAGTATTCCTTTCAGTCTGGTAATTGTCTTTCTTCTTGGTCCAAATATATAAGTATTTCCTATGTGTGCTGTGCTTAGTCGCTCAGTCAGTTCTGACTCTTTGTGACCTCATGGACTGTAGCCTACCAGGCTTCTCTGTCCATGGGGATTCTCCAGGCAAGAATACTGAATTGGGTTGTCATTCCCTTATCCAAGGGATCTTCCCAACCCAGGGATTGAACCTAAGTCTCCTACATTGCAGGCAGATTCTTTACCATACCAGGGAAGTCTAATTATCTTCTCTATAATCTGTTACTTTCAGATTCAACTATTTATTGAAGACAGTTGATTAGGAATGGGATTATTGATTTGGTGCGGGAATATTTTCCTGGAAACATCTACTGAAGCTGAGATTGCCTATTCTCTGCTTGGATTTCTAATATGTACAACTTTGAGCATTGCTCTCCATCAGCTGACAAAATTGGTTAGAAATGAGTGAACAGAGTCAATATGCAAAGTAAAGCAAGAGGATGCAATTTTGTATAAATATGAATTGAAAGGAAAGTGAAAGCCACTCAGTCACGTCTGACTCTTTGTAATCACATGGACTATACAGTCCATGGAATTCTCCAGGCCAGAATACTGGAGTGGGTAGCCTTTCCCTTCCCCAAAGGGTCTTCCCAACCCAGGGATTAAACCCAGGCCTCCCACTTTGCAGGTGGATTCTTTAACAGCTAAGCCACAAGGGAAGCCCAAATATTAATTAAATATTCTGAATTATTCTGCCACTCTTTGGCTTTCTTAATCTCCAGGAGTTTTGCTTATCAAGTATTTCAAACACTGCAGGCATATCATCACTTATACCTCCTGAAGTCTATACCAGGGCTGTATAAAAAGCTATGGCAGTATCTTTTTTTTTTTTTCAGTAAAGAAAGGTATGACACATTCAATCTCAACATTATTCAAAGTAAAATGCAAAATAATATATTTTCCATTTCTTTCCTTTTCTCAATTTTGTCATAGGCACTACTCTATAGGGTTCAATAAAGTTCATTTTTATGTCAACCAAATTTATTGATTCAGTTCAGCTTCATGGGTTTACATTGAACTACTGCTCACCCTCAAAGAATGCTAATCAAGCAATTCCATGACATCTATATAACCTTGCAGTAAAAGCACACCAGTGTAAAGGTGGGTGAATTACAGTCTATTTGATGCTTGATTTACTCTACAGCTGTCTCCAGCAATGAAATATAGCAGCTAGGAACTAAAGGTTGGGTGGTTTTCAAACAGGTTAGGAATTATATGGTGAAGAGGGTAGATCCCTGGGGGAACACTAAGAATGAATTGGCTTACTTAAAAACTCTTGGTTTTGTCGGGATCTGGTTTACAATTAGATTTGTTTCTGACTAAAATAAGTTAGAAATTGGACAGGCATACATATTACTCTTTCTTTGCTAATCTACTTAGAATAACTAAGAAACATTTCATCTAACTACTGTAGGAAAGGTTAATACTTTAAAATCTTTACTGATACAAAAAAAGAATAGAATGTGCTTAACATCAGCAGAGAGCTGGTTTCTACACGTGCCACTTCCACTTAACAATGCCACTGAGGCACTGTCCAAATACCCCTGAGGATATAGTTGCTCTGAATATTTACTGAAATGAATTTATTTTTGAAAGTGAATAATAATGTCACATTATTATTAAAAACAGAGGCAAGCTTCCTTTATCTTCAACTCAAGTTTAGAAAATTCAACAGAGATATAGCTTTCTGACATTGCTACAGTAATAACTTAATGAAAAAGGCACCATTATAATATACAACCAGTAATTTTAGATATTTATAACCTGACATTTCAAATTCTTATGCAAAATATTGGTTTTAAATATCTCTTAAAATGTAATATGGTATAATTAATTTAATCATATATAGAACAATGAGGCCATGTACGCTTGTTTTATTATGCAATGAAAAGGGAATTTAATAGTAATGAATTTAAAGTAGTTTTCTTCTCTAGTATCAATTTAGAATCAATACTTTCATCAGTGTTTTATAATTTTCTATATATAGGTCTTTAGTTTCTTTGGTAGGTATATTCCTAAGTATTTTATTATTTTCGTTGCAATGGTGAATGGAATTGATTCCTTAATTTCTTTTTCTACTTTCTCATTATTAGTGTATAGAAATGCAAGGGATTTCTGTGTGTTGATTTTATATCCTGCAATTTACTATATTCATTGATTAGCTCTAGTAATTTTCTGGTGGAGTCTTTAGGGTATTTTTATGTAGAAGATCATGTCATCTGCAAACAGTGAGAGTTTTACTTCTTCTTTTCCAATCTGGATTCCTTTTATTTCTTTTTCTGCTCTGATTGCTGTGGCCAAAACTTCCAGAACTATGTTGAATAGTAGCGGTGAAAGTGGGCACCCTTGTCTTGTTCCCGACTTTAGGGGAAATGCTTTCAATTTTTCACCATTGAGGAGAATGTTTGCTGTGGGTTTGTCATATATAGCTTTTATTATGTTGAGGTATGTTCCTTCTATTCCTGCTTTCTGGAGAGTTTTTATCATAAATGGATGTTGAATTTTGTCGAAAGCCTTCTCTGCATCTATTGAGATAATCATATGGCTTTTATTTTTCAATTTGTTGATGTAGTGAATTACATTGACTGATTTGTGGATATTGAAGAATCCTTGCGTCCCTGGTATAAAGCCCACTTGGTCATGGTGTATGATCTTTTTAATGTGTTGTTGGATTCTGATTGCTAGAATTTTTCTTTTTTTTGTTAAGGATTTTTGCATCTATGTTCATCGGTGATATTGGCCTGTAGTTTTCTTTTTTTGTGGCGTCTTTGTCAGGTTTTGGTATTAGGGTGATGGTGGCCTCATAGAATGAGTTTGGAAGTTGACCTTCCTCTGCAATTTTCTGAAAGAGTTTGAGTAGGATAGGTGTTAGCTCTTCTCGAAATTTTTGGTAGAATTCAGCTGTGAAGCCGTCTGGACCTGGGCTTTTGTTTGCTGGAGGGTTTCTGATTACAGTTTCAATTTCCGTGCTTGTGATGGGTCTGTTGAGATTTTCTATTTCTTCCTGGTTCAGTTTTGGAAAGTGTACTTTTCTAAGAATTTGTCCATTTCTTCCACGTTGTCCATTTCATTGGCATATAATTGCTGATACTAGTCTCTTATGATCCTTTGTATTTCTGTGTTGTCTGTTGTGATCTCTCCATTTTCATTTTTAATTTTATTGATTTGATTTTTCTCCCTTTGTTTCTTGATGAGTCTGGCTCGTGGCTGATTCATGTCAATGTATAGCAAAACGAATACAATACTGTAAAGCAAAACAAACTAAAAAATAAAAATTAATTATAGAGAAAAAAAATAGAATCAATACTTCTACTTTTCTATAGTTCATCACTTTATACATAGAGTAATAGAATTTGCTAATTTTGATGAAGCATATACATTTCACAAAACAAAAGGCAAGTTTAAACATGAGCTATTAATACATGATTTTAAAATTGAGGAAAGTTCAAATTTTAATACATTTACAATTCTACCAGGTATCTAAAAATACAGCATTTGGTGTGTAGGATACATGGGTAGTATTATAGATGACAGGCCATTCTTCAGCAAAAGAGTGATTAAATACAATAAAGGAGATATAATATTTAATATTTATATAAGATAGCCAAGTAAAGCATTTAAAGATGAAAAAATAAAGGTTATTTTGAATTTTAATTGCACTATAATTTAAAACAGTCTGACATTATACATGTCACCTAGGCTACCATCACCTCTTTCTTTCTTGGGTCACATCACCCTTGTTCTTTATGGAATGTGCTGCATACTAAGTTGCTTCAGTTGTATCCAACTCTGTGTGACCCCATAGACTGCAACCTGCCAGGCTCCACTGTCCACGGGCTTATCCATGCAAGAATACTGGAATGGGTTGCTGTGCCCTCCTGCAGGGGATCTTCTCAACCCCGGGATCGAACCTGCATCTCTTATGTCTAACCTGCATTGCCAGGAGGTTTCTTTACCACTAGCACCACCTAAAAAGTCACCTAAAATTATTTCTACTTTTCTTTTTCTATTAACAAGAGATGAAACATTTCTTTTTTTTTTTTCTTAAAGTGGCTTACAAATGCTTTTATTAACTTAATAAATTCAAGTTCCCTCCTTCAGAGGTCACTAGAATTAGTGATTGTACTTCATGATTATTCAAATTATTGTAATCATCTGAAGGTAATTTTTTGCCAGTAGCTGATCCTTGCTTTTATTTGGGATAGTTCAGAATTGCATGACCTATTTTCATTCAAATTTTAGATTTCATAATCTCTGTTGGCCAATTTGGCTGTATGAATAAGTGTTTTATTAATAATAACCCTGATGTAAGAGTATCTGCAACTGCTTTGTGACTAAAATATAATCTGCATAAATTAAAAACACTCTGAAAAAAATTATTTTTACTTAATAGATCCTTGGCAATGTAAATTTGTCTAAATATTTCAGAATCAACCTGTCTATGTTACCCTTTGGCTAATTCAAACAAAAAATCCACATTGGCAATCTGTGTTATTTAATTGTTTGAATAAAAAGAAAGAATGTGGATACTCATAAAGAAGGATCTCATACCCTGCTAAGTTATTCAGGAGTATCTCAAACATCTCATCATAAATAAATTGTGGTTTATCCATATGAGAGGATATACCTCAGAAACATTAAAAAATGATTAAAATATTGATACATGCAACAATATAATGAATCAAAGAATCTATGCAAAAAGATCACAGGTGGTACAAAAATTCAAACTGACAGTTCCAGAAATTATAGCAGTGATTATCTGAATTATCTGACTATCAAGGAAAGACATGAGAATTTCTGTACGTGACTGACATGCCCATTAAGTTGACATTTTGATTCTAGTGACAGTCCCTTCAGACCTTCTGTTTTTCACTGGGCTCTGTCTGGGTTTTTCCGTGAACATGCAAGATCTGTCAGAAATTATTTCAACCTCTTTACAGCTCTCAAAATTCTAAAATCTACTCTTTCAATGTCCAGATGTTCTGTAACACTTGAACCTGGCTAATAAAGTTTTCATGACTTGAACTTGGGGAGAAGATAGGAAAATGGTGACAAATTGGCCATGCTTACAAAAGATATAGCAGTTCTTCATGAGTAAATAATTCTCTCTTATCCAGTATATGGAAATAGTTGTTCTAAATAATGCAGTACATTTTTAAATATCTTATTTGTATCAGGGAATTACCTAATTTTACGCCTTTATAACCAGAAACAGAGATCCGTGAAGCTTTATTTTCACCTATTATAAATATTCCCTTAACTATCAATGTTTAAAATACTGTGCAAAATTGTCAAAATTATGCTTGTTCTTTTCAAAAGATCAATCCACTCAACTATCTCTACCCTCTTTTATCATAATTTTTAAATTAAACTGCATGTGGCTCCTGAAGGAAGTGTAATACCATTTGGAAAAAGATACCCAAAGCATCAGAAATATTCAATATTTCTGGTGGTTGCATGGCTAGACAATAACTAGAGACTAGATTTCATTCAATGTCTTCTGTTGGACATACTTCATTGGGTTGCCTTGCTACCATTAAAGCAATGATAACATAGAATAGACAGTAATAAAGGTTTCAGTTCAGTTCAGTTCAGTCACTCAGTCATGTCCGACTCTTTGCGACCCCATGAATCACAGCACGCCAGGCCTTCCTGTCCATCACCAACACCTGGAGTTCAGTCAGACTCACATCCATCGAGTTCGTGATGCCATCCAGCCATCTCATCCTCTGTTGTCCCCTTCTCCTCCTGCCCACAATCCCTCCCACCATCAGAGTCTTTTCCAATGAGTCAACTCTTTGCAAGAGGTGGCCAAAGTACTGGAATTTCAGTTTTAGCATCATTCTTTCCAAAGAAATCCCAGGGCTGATCTCCTTCAGAATGGACACATGTAGTTTAATTTAAAAATTATGCTAAAGGAGGGTAGAGATAGTTGGGTGGATTGATCTTTTGAAAAGAACAAGCATAATTCTTCGGCACTCAGCCGTCTTCACAGTCCAACTCTCACATCCATACATGACTACTGGAAAAACCATAGCCTTGACTAGACGGACCTTAGTTGGCAAAGTAATGTCTCTGCTTCTGAATATGTATCTAGGTTGGTCATAACTTTTCTTCCAAGGAGTAAGCGTCTTTTAATTTCATGGCTGCAGTCACAATCTGCAGTGATTTTGGAGCCCAGAAAAATAAAGTCTGTTGCTGTTTCCACTGTCTCCCCATCTATTACATGTGTCCAAATGATTATTTTAAGAGTCTTAGCTTGGCAGATCATGTTCTATAAATAAAAAAGACTTCCACATATACATAAAGAGCTTTTAGAAGATGACAGAGCATTCATATTTTTAACAGAATGATTATGTTATGAATGACTATATTCTAAAAAAAAAAGATAAAAATAGAAAAACAAAAGATGACGTATCTAAGGAAAGTGAACTTATTTTGGTAGTGACAATGACTTTATCATTGAGAAATAAGTATTTAGTCCAAAGCCAAAATGAAACTGTATATTAATTTCATGATTTATTTTTGCACTTAAATTAATTTCATAGACAGATATACTATATATTTAGTTCAGTTCAGCCACTCAGTTGAGTCTGACTCTTTGTGACCCCCATGAACTGCAGCATGCCAGGCTTCCCTGCCCATCACCATATAATAGTCAATGGTTATATTTTCATCAGCAGTTTCACTGGCACTTAATAATTTTCTTATTTTATTTGGATATGCTTCACAAGAAAATAGCAACAAATTTCTACTCTCATCTCAGACTAATTTCAGTATATATGCTATCTCAAAATTTACTTAACAAAACACAAATTAGTACTATCACCCACAATCCTTTGCAGATATACATTAGTTAATATATAATTACAATATTAAAATCACACGTCTAATGTTAGTAACTTAGAAGAGATATACAGATATACAGACTTCTATCTCAAATCACTTTCCGAATTTTAAAATATTTCTCACTCTTTTCATCTGTCTGTCCAGTCATCTCATGTTCTTTCTCAAATAGAATGTTTTTCATACACTGAACCATGTAAAAACAAATAATATCACAACCTTTAGTGACAGTCACAGTAACAGAGATAACTATTTCCATAATAAATGATATTAGCTAAAATTTGCCTGCTACACCCTTGAAAGGAAGGGTACAAAGTAAAGTGTTGGTTTTATTGTTTGAAAAAGAGAAAAAAAAATTAAATCTGTCAAACAAACTATCATCTTCCCTTTTACTAGCAGCATTGTGGTTATTGATTTTGACAAAAACCCTTTCAAACTGAGAACAATTATGTTCAGTTGCCCAATTACCCTTTGGAATTCAGGTGTTTTTCCATTAGGGATGTTTAAAGAAGTTCTTGAAAAGATTAGTTGTTGTGTGAAATTATTTCCAAGTGAACAGCAATACTTATATTTAGTAGGAAGTTCAGATACCCTGGTATCAGCCTTATCTTCTCCAAAACTAAAATATTCCTGGCAGACATTCTGTTCACATTATTAATTCTTTAAAATTAAGTTCACAGACTTTCTAATATCCTTTTGTATTGAATAATCATCACAATCAAATGTTCCTATCAACATTCATTTCCTGTTTAAAATGCAATTTCTTTGGCTTTTTTATATGGCATATTGACTCTATGATCCTATTATTTTCTTTAAAATGAGAAATTGCACTTTTCTTTTAAACTCAACCTGTCATGTTTACATTTTTATATATACATATGTTACAAAAATATTTACTTTTATACAAATATTACATAAAATCAAGATGTAATTTCTCATTTGTTTACCATTTCCTGTGGTTTAGTTCATCCCTAATTTTAAAATAAATGGTAATACTTCATTGAAAGAAAAAAAATCTTCCACTATTATTTTAAAAATATTCTTAGGAGAAATTATTATCAAGAAGAGTGGAGAAATAGAAAATAGATGAAGAATTGGAAGAAACAAAGTAAAAAATAAAAATATGTATCTGGAAACAAGTGCTTATTCTTTGCAAGTTTTAGGTAGTGTTCTATGGGAAAATAACAGTAATGTTATTCTACCTTTTCACTTTTCCAGTCCTATGGCCACTGCTGAGTTTTCCAGATTTGCTGGCAAATTGAGTGCAGCACTTTCACAGCATCATCTTTCAGGATTCGAAACAGCTCAACGGGAATTCCATCACCTCCACTAGCTTTGTTCGTAGTGATGCTTTCTAAGGCCCACTTGACTTCACATTCCAAGATGTCTGGCTCTAGATTAGTCAACACATCATCATCATTATCTGGGTCATGAAGATCTTTTTTGTACAGTTCTTCCGTGTATTCTTGCCACCTCTTCTTAATATCTTCTGCTTCTGTTAGGTCCAGACCATTTCTGTCCTTTATCGAGCCCATCCTTGCATGAAATGTTCTCTTGGTATCTCTAATTTTCTTGAAGAGATCTCTAGTCTTTCCCATTCTGTTCTTTTCCTCTATTTCTTTACATTGATTGCTGAAGAGAGCATTCTTTGGCATTGCCTTTCTTTGGAATTGGGATGAAAACTGACCTTTTCCAGTCCTGTGGCCACTGCTGAGTTTTCCAGATTTGCTGGCAAATTGAGTGCAGCACTTTCACAGCATCATCTTTCAGGATTTGAAACAGCTCAACGGGAATTCCATCACCTCCACTAGCTTTGTTCGTAGTGATGCTTTCTAAGGCCCACTTGACTTCACATTCCAAGATGTCTGGCTCTAGATTAGTCAACACATCATCATGATTATCTGGGTCATGAAGATCTTTTTTGTACAGTTCTTCCGTGTATTCTTGCCACCTCTTCTTAATATCTTCTGCTTCTGTTAGGTCCAGACCATTTCTATCCTTTATCGAGCCCATCCTTGCATGAAATGTTCTCTTGGTATCTCTAATTTTCTTGAAGAGATCTCTAGTCTTTCCCATTCTGTTCTTTTCCTCTATTTCTTTACATTGATTGCTGAAGAAGGCTTTCTTATCTCTTCTCACTATTCTTTGGAACTCTGCATTCAGATGCTTATATCTCTGTTGGTGGAAATGTCCACGGAGGTTGAGTTAAGGCCGGCGCCCCTGCCAGTGTCCTTCCATCCTGACCCGGGGCTGTGGCTCACAGTGCCAGCCAGGATGAGTGGGTGTCACTCCAAGTTTCTCCATGTCAGGCTCACTTTTCCTGCCAAAGCCCCTTCATTGGCTGATTGTACTGGGCTCTCAGGCTCTCTGGCTTTCTGAGCTCAGTACTTCAAAGATGCAGATTGAGCCGTTGGAATGCTTTTCGCTGTGTGCTCGTACCCAGAGTTCATGGAAAAGAAGTTGTCTATAGCAGTGCCAGTTCCCTTTGTTTATTTACAGTTTAGGTGGTTAAAGGGAGCAGGGTCATTTTACGAGTGCCTTCAGACATGAACCGTTTCCCTAAAAAAAAACCCCCAAACAAAAATCCCTGTGTATTCTTTGTGCTTTATTTCTTTGTCCTCAACTTAAAACTTGAAAAATGTTAAACGTGGAGGATGGTTGTTGGGACAGCATTTTCGTCGCACTGACCCGTGTGCTGTTGTTGCAGAAACCAGTAATCAAGAAACCAAACACCACACTTGGAGAGCTGGAGAACTCAGGTTTATTACGCCAGCGGGCCCAGAGGAGTTAACACTCTAAGCTCTGAGCCCTGAACAAAGGGGTTACAGAGTTTTTATAGACAGACTATAGTGGGCAACACCAGCTGTTAATAGGCGGGTTGAAACTAAGGGGTTTCGCCTGGGTGGGAACAGAGTCAAGATGGGGAGGGGATGCCTGACCTTTACATGGACAGGCATGATTAAGCAGGTTCGCAGGGGCTGGACAATTGCAAAGAGCAGGACAAGGGTGAGTGGGATAAACTCCAGTGCCTAGTATTGTAAATCCCCACTTTCTGAGACTATGTGACCTACGTGATCCAGACTTTGCAAAGGGCAAGCTGAGTTACAGAGGCAGAAGGGGCAGGAAGTTCTGTAAAATTGTAACCTTTTCTCTTTGCTGTGACCTCAGCGAGCCCTTCTTCACGTGGGAGGTCCAGTGCCACACATTAGAATCCATTTAAAGCGCAAGGGCTCTTCCTGTGTGGGTGGCCTGGCTGCTGTGTTCGTGGCACCTATGAATGGCAGTCGACGGTACCCAACAAAGGACTTGCCTAGGCAGTTTTATGTGTCATCTTAACTGGTCTCAGGGACTCCCCAGCAGCTGGCTATACAGGATCCTGGGTGTGTCTAGGAGATGATCCTTTGAATCCTTGAACTCAGTGAGCAGATGGCCCTGCCCGGGGCAGGAGGGCCTCATCAAACATGATTAGGGCCCAAGAGGACAAAAAGGGGAAAGAAGGGCAAACTCCCCCCTCCCCTTGAGCAAGGCATCCACCTTCTCCCACCTCGGACATCAGCTCTCCTGGTCCTCAGGCCTCCGCCTTGGACTGAATGGCACCACCAGCCGTCCTGGGCCCCAGCTTGTGGGAGGCAGATTGTGAGCTGGCTCCTACAACGACTCTCCTGAATCAAGCATTTCATTTAAAAAAGAGAGAGAGAGAGTATCAGTAAGGAAATAAAAATGCATCTACTTAGCCTCATTTCCTGAAAAATAAACACTGAAACTATGTGCAGAAATGAAAACAAGCTTGTCCTTTTGCCCTTGGGACCCCAGTCTGGCTGAAGAGCAGAGGGAAAGGCGCTTTCTTTCTGACTGTCCTCTGCCCATCACCCGTCCGTCTTCTGTCCATCCATCTGTCATTCCGCCTGTTATATCCGCTCTGTTGTTGCTCAGTTGCTCCGTCCAGCTCTTTGAGACCCCACGGAATGCAGCACGCCAGGCTTCCTGCCCTTCACCATCTCCGGGAGTTTGCTCAAACTCCTGTCCCCTGAGTCGGGGATGCCATCCAGCCATCATATCTGTTTACCCGTCATCTGTCTGTCTGTCTGGGCACCGTCTAGCACCTATCCTCTGTCCAGTATCAACTATTCACACGTCATCTATCATCATCTGTCATCTGTCTACCTGCCTATCACCTGTCACCCGTCTATCATCTGTCCAACCATCCATCTAAAGCAACTTCAGGAGATCGCGTAGGAGGCAGCCTCAGGCAGGGAGTAGCATAGGCAGGAAGGGTCAGGAAGGGGGTGGGACAGGTCAGGCCTGAGTCGCCTGCACTCGGAGACCCTGCAAAGCCGCCCAGGGCACGGGGGCCAGTGCAGCCTCGCCCACCCCAGCTGACCGTCCAGTTGGCTTCTTGGTGGCCTGGCCAGTCTGCAGGCTGGGGGTTAAAAGACAGCACAGCGCTGCTTCCTCCCTGTGATCTGACCCCTCCTCGTGAAAGAAGGTCTGTCCTCTGAAATGAACCAAGGAAGAGCTGAGCTTCTGGGGCCAGGGACTAGCCCTGCATGAGACCAGCCCTAGGACAAGAGAGAAACTCAGGCTGGATCTTCAGGGCCCTCAATCCCTTTCCCTCCTGGAGGCTTCATGTCCTCAGGTGGAGCTGCAGGTCCTGATGAGCTGGGTCACCCAGAGGAGATGTGAGTCCCC
>SJXQ01007118.1:273587-293506 GCA_006408695.1 Aepyceros melampus | reverse complement strand
CAACCGCCAGCCTGTCCATCCCTCCAACAGGACCCTCACGGCCTTGCAGCTGCCCCTCGGGATTCCTTGGGGCTCCAGACTCCTCACGTTCTTTCTGGAGGTGAGTGTGCAAGGGGCCCCTCAGGGCTGTGGCCGCCTTGCCGTCACAGTGGGAGTCGGTCCAAGGCGAGGGGATGCCGACCTGACGCCCTGGCGGAGACCCGGGCTGGATGGGGACACTCGGAGCTGCAAAGCCCCTCCTCCCAGGACTAGAATGACGTCCGCCCCCAGCGCGGCGGGAGCCCGTGGGAGTCAGGGGCCCTTTGACCCGAGCTGGGAAGCATCCCCAGCACTATCATCCGATGTGTGCTGTGTCCACGGGGGCCGCGGCCTGCGCCTCCCGCCCTCTGAGCTCCAACTCCGGGAGGGCCCAGGCGCAGGACAGCCCTGAGCCGTGCCTGGGATGGATTCCTTCCTGTGTTTATCTCTGAATGTCCAGCTGGGCGCTAAGCTCATTAGAGTGAGGATTAGCCTTCCTCTTCTCACAAGCCAGTAAAATCTGACAGAAACTAAAATTATGCTTGGCGGTGGTTTAGCTGCTCAGTCGTGTCCGACCCTGTGATCCCGTGGGCTGTGCCTGCCAGGCTCCTCTGTCTGTGGGATTTCCAGGCAAGAATGCCAGTTGCTGTTTTTCGGTCGCTCGGTCGTGTCCGACTCTTTGTGACCTCATGGACTACAGCACGCCAGGCTGCCCTCCCTTCCCCACCTCCCCAAGTTTGCTCAAACTCATGTTCATTGAGTCGCTGATGCCATCCAACCATCTCGTCCTCTGTCGTCCTGGAGTGGGTTGCCCCTTCTCCAGGGGGGTCTTCCCGACCCAGGGATCGAACCCTGGTCTGCTTTGCAGGCTGTGTCCTGCTTTGCTGGCAGTCTCCAGCATTGCAGGCGGGTGCTTTACCAACTGAGCCACCAGGGAAGTCTAAATCATGCCTGGTACCCAACAAATGCTGATATCAAATGAGCATCTTCCATTTGCTATGTGTGCAGTGATGAATTCTCTGTACCATGCTTTCTGGCACTTTTTATATATCACTGTATAATCAGAAAAGGCATTTGATAGCTGATACCAGAAAGCCTCTCAGGGAGAAAGCCATGGTTAGGGAGACAGACACCTTCACCCGTAGCTCAAGGAGGAAGGTGATCCCAGGGCAGGCTCTGGCGGGACTCGGGGGCAGCTGTCCAGGGCTGGAGGCAAGGGACAAGGTGCAGATTGGAGTGGGGTGGGGCTCAGGACCGCGCCAGAGGCCGCAGGACTCCCAGGAGCCTCGGGGTTGACCGCCGGCTGCCTGATTGATCGCTGCACAAGTCCTGCCTCCCCCAGCTCCGCGTGCTCTGCGCTCACACAGGGGCTCCGGCGTTTGCTTCTGTTTGTTGCATGATTGGCTGTTCGGCCTGGGGTCAAGAGCTGGGTTGGGGGCTGCGGAAATTGCAGAGAGAGCGGAATTCGTTATCAGCATCAGCATGCAGAGGCCACGGCGAGGTGGGGGCTCCGTGGGACATGCGGGCCGACCCAGCAAAGGAGACGCTGTGGGCGCGGGTCTGGGAAGCTGTGCACAGGGGGGGGCTCCGTGAGACGTGTGGGCTGACTCAGCATAGGAGACGCTGTGGGCGCGGGTCTGGGAAGCTGTGCACAGGGGGCTCCGTGTGACGTGCGGGCTGACTCAGCATGACGCCGCGGGCACGGGGCTGGGGAGCTGCGCTCGGGGCGACAGCCCCGCAGACAGAGCGCAGATGTCTCCGCACGCCTGCGCGCCCGCGCGTGCACCTACCACCTACCTGTCAGCTGCCTACGGGAGGACGCCGCCTGCGATGGTCCACGAAGCATCGGCCGCGTCTGCTCAGGCTGCTACCGCAGGACGGCCCCCGTGGTGGGCTCTGCACGACGGACTCTCTGTCCCAGGTTCGGAGGCTGGACGCCCGAGGTGCAGGGACTGCTGAGGACGCTGCCTGAGGACAGTGCCCCAGGTCAGTGTCTGCTGAGGACCCTCTCCCAGGCATCTGCTCACCGTGTCTTCCAGTGGAGGAAGGGGCAGAGGGATCCCTGGGGCTCCTTTACAAGGTCCCTGGTTCCCTTTGCAGGGCTCCAACCCAGGATGGCATGACCCCTGTGGATCGACCTGCTAGGGCTTCAGCATGTGACTTAGTGGGGGACAGACATTAGGAGTGACTTTGCGGGCGGACAGACATTAGGAGTGACTTTGCGGGCGGACAGACATTAGGAGTGACTTTGCGGGGGGACAGACATTAGGTGTGACTTTCTGGGGGACAGACACTAGTGCGTGACTTTGGGGGACAGACATTAGGTGTGACTTTCTGGGGGACAGACATTAGGTGTGACTTTGTGGAGGACAGACATTAGGAGTGACTTTGTGGAGGACAGACATTAGGTGTGACTTTGTGGAGGACAGACATTAGGTGTGACTTTGTGGGGGACAGACACTAGGTGTGACTTAGTGGGGGGACAGACATTAGGTGTGACTTTGTGGGGGACAGACACTAGTGTGTGACTTTGTGGGGGACAGACATTAGGAGTGACTTTGCGGGGGGACACAGGCATCAGTCCGTCACAGCCCTGACAGCTAAGGTGCCAGGCCTGCAGGGCCTCGGGTCAGGAGCATGCTTGGCACCTGCAGGCTGCCCTCTGCTTGTCCTCGTCCTCGTGCCTGAACAGCTCCTGCTCGTGGTGGCAACAGGCGTCTGGTAACCATTCGCTTTGGTCCGGACGCTGCACCAGATGCTAGATGCACAGGCGGAGCCCCTCGACGGCACGTCACAGATGCCACTATATTTACAGACCCGAGTTGTGCGACAATCCTGCACCGAGTCTGTCGGAGCCGTTTCCCCAACAGCAGGTGCGCGCTCCACTTCTGCATCACACTCTGCTCATCCTCGCATCATTTGTTCATCACGAGGATATTTGCTTTATGACCCACGGTCTCTGGTCTTTGATGTTACCATTGCAAAAAAATTACAACTCACTGTTGACTCAGGACAGGCAGCAGTTTTTGGCAATGAAGTATTTTGTAATGACGCTTACTCCTTGGAAGGGAACTTATGACTAGCTTAGACTGCATATTAAAAAGAGCGACAATCCTGCACCGAGTCTGTCGGAGCCGTTTCCCCAACAGCAGGTGCGCGCTCCACTTCTGCATCACACTCTGCTCATCCTCGCATCATTTGTTCATCACGAGGATATTTGCTTTATGACCCACGGTCTCTGGTCTTTGATGTTACCATTGCAAAAAAATTACAACTCACTGTTGACTCAGGACAGGCAGCAGTTTTTGGCAATGAAGTATTTTGTAATGACGCTTACTCCTTGGAAGGGAACTTATGACTAGCTTAGACTGCATATTAAAAAGCAGAGACATTACTTTGCCAACAAAGGTCCGTCTAGTCAAGGCTATGGTTTTTCCAGTGGTCGTGTACGACTGTGAGAGCTGAACCATAAAGAAAGCTGAGCGCTGAAGAATTGATGCTTTTGAACTGTGGTTTGGAGAAGACTCCGGAGAGTCCCTTGGACTGCAAGGAGATCCAACCACTCCATCCTAAAGGAAGTCAGTCCTAAATATTCATTGGAAGGACTGATGCTGAAGCTCAAGCTCAAGCTCCAATACTCTGGCCACCTGATGTGAACAACTGACTCATTTGAAAAGACCCTGATGCTGGGAAAGACTGAAGGTGGAAAGAGAAGGGGACGACAGAGGATAAGATGGTTGGATGGCATCACCGACTCAATGGACAAAATTGATGCTTTTGAACTGTGGTTTGGAGAAGACTCCGGAGAGTCCCTTGGACTGCAAGGAGATCCAACCACTCCATCCTAAAGGAAGTCAGTCCTAAATATTCATTGGAAGGACTGATGCTGAAGCTGAAGCTCAAGCTCCAATACTCTGGCCACCTGATGTGAACAACTGACTCATTTGAAAAGACCCTGATGCTGGGAAAGACTGAAGGTGGAAAGAGAAGGGGACGACAGAGGATAAGATGGTTGGATGGCATCACCGACTCAATGGAATGAGTTTGGGTAAACTCCGCGAGTTGGTGATGGACAGGGAGGCCTGGCATGCTTCAGTCCATGGGCTCGCAAAGAGTTGGACACGACTGAGCGACTGAACTGAACTGAGCTGATTTTGTAATGAAGGTCTGTCCGTTGCTTTATAGACATGACGCTGCGGCACACTCGAGAGGCACAGCACAGTGCAGCGTGCCCTGGGAAACCATGTAGTTTGCGAGAGTCACTTTATTGCAATATTTGCTGTCCTGCCGTGGCCTGGATGTGCCACATCATTCAGCTATGCTGAAGGAAGGCCCGTGGGACCCATTTTTTATGGCCCTTGAAAATTTTGCAAAAACACACATCACCACTAAGGGGACATAAGACCCTGTCACCTCCAGGAATGATGATTCTCCCTGCCCAGGGGATCAGAAACAGGCATAAATGGCGCTTCACACTCACCCTCCCAGAAAGCCTCATTCTTCTGCTTTCTCACAGTTCATGCGGAAAGGTAGATACTGTGCCCAGCACCGAGGGCGAGCAGTGAGGCACCCGCAGTCGCGAGTGGTGTGTGGGGTAAAGAAGCCAGCCCCACGCTCACTGCCCAGCCCTTGCCCAGGCAGCGTGGCAGGGCAGCTCCCAAGGCCCAGTGGGGGTCGTGGCTCGGGCTGGGCGCGTGCCGTCCTGTGGCTTCTCAGCTCCTCCTGCTCTGCTGCTCTGGGCTTACTGCTCTCGTTGGAGGGACTGATGCCGAAGCTGAAGCTCCAGTACTTTGGCCACCTGATGAGAAAGCCAACTCCCTGGAAAAGGTCTCAATGCTGGGAAAGACTGAGGGCAGGAGGAGAAGGGGACAACAGAGGACAGGTTGGTTGCATGGCATCACCGACTCAATGCACATGAGTCTGAGCCAGCTCCTGGAGACAGTGAAGGACAGGGAAGCCTGGCACGCAGTCCGTGGGGTTGCAGAGAGTCAGACAGACTGAGGGACAGCAACACGTGGCAAGTCCCTTTACATGACCCTCCGCACTGGGGCTGGCTGTGCCGGCCCTGTTCTATGTCTGGTATCTGTGCAGATTAGAGGCAGCCTGGCCTTCCGTGAGTGGGGCTGCTCTGTGTTCACTCACCTTTGTGCCTCTCAAATGTGGGACATGAATATGGTGACAACCTCTCCTGAGCTCTCAAGTCCTGGCATCAAACCCAGACATCTTTGCAGTTGGACACAAAGCCTACAGAATTTGGCAGTCTGTGGCTTCCCTGGTCCAGCGCATGTCTGCAGCATGCTGTGGCAGATGACATGGCTCTAAGCAAAGCTGAGTCTTAAGGCTTCACTCTCTGTAGCCAGATTGCAGACCCCAGCATGTCTGCCTCTAGGTGAGTGATCACACCATCGTGGTTATCTGGGTCATGAAGATCTTTTTTGTACAGTTCTTCTGTGTATTCCTGCCACCTCTTCTGAATATCTTCTGCTTCTGTTAGGTCCATACCATTTCTGTCCTTTGTTTGTGCCCATCTTTGCATGAAATGTTCCCTTGGTATCTCTAATTTTCTTGAAGAGATCTCTGGTCTTTCCCATTCTATTGTTTTCCTCTATTCCTTTGCATTGATCACTTAGGAAGTCTTTCTAATCTCTTTGCTATTCTTTGGAACTCTGCATTCAGATGGGTATATCTTTCCTTTTCTCCTTTGCCTTTTCCTTCTCTTCTTTTCTCGGGTATTTGCAAGGCCTCCTCAGACAGCCATTTTGCTTTTTTGCATTTCTTTTTCTTGGAGACGATCTTGATCCCTGCTTCCTGTACAATGTCAGGAAACTCCATCCTTAGTTCTTCAGGTACTCTATGAGATCTAATCTCTTGAATCTGTTTGTCACTTCCACTGTATAGTCATAACGGATTTGATTTAGGTCATCCTGAATGGTCTATTGGTTTTCCCTGATTCCTTCAATTTAAGTCTGAATTTGGCAATGAGGAGTTCATGATCTGAGCCACAGTCAGCTCCTGGTCTTTTTTGTGCTGACTGTATAGAGCTTCTCCATCTTTGGCTGCAAGGAATATAATCAGTCTGATTTCGGTGTCGACCATCTGGTGATGTCCATGTGTAGAGTCTCCTCTTGTATTGTTGGAAGAGGGTGTTTGCTATGACCAGTGCGTTCTTGGCAAAACTTTGTTAGCCTTTGCCCTGCTTAATTTTGTACTCCAAGGCCAAACTTGTCTGTTACTACAGGTATCTGTTGACTTTCTGCTTTTGCATTCCAGCTCCCTATAATGAAAATTGTTATTTCCAGAAGCTCTTGTAGGTCGTCATAGAACTGTTCAACTTTAGCTTCTTCCGCAGTATTGGTTGGGGCATAGACTTGGATTACCATGGTCTTAAATGGTTTGCCTTGGATACGAACAGAGATCATTTTGTAATTGTTGAGATTGCACCCAAGCACTGCATTTTGGAGTCTTTTGTTGACTGTGAGGGGTACTCCATTTCTTCTAAGGGATTCTTGGCCACAGTAGTAGATATAATGGTCATCTGAATAAATTCACCCATTCTGGTCCACTTTAGTTCACTGATTCCTAAAAAGTCAATGCTCACTCTTCCCATCTCCTTTTTGACCATTTCCAATTTGCCTTGATTCATGGACCTGACTTTCCAGGTTCCTATGCAATATTGCTCTTTACAGCATCAGACTTTACTTCCATCACCAGTCACATCCATAGCTGGGTGTTGCTTTGCTTTGGCTCCATCTCATCATGCTTTCTGGAGTTATTTCTCCACTGACCTCCAGTAGCATATTGGGCACCTACCAACTCGGGGAGCTCATCTTTCAGGGTCCTACCTTTCTGCCTTTTCACATTGTTTGTAGGCTTCTCAAGGCAAGAAGACTGAAGTGTTTTGCCATTCCCTTCTCCAGTGGACCACATTTTCTGTGATCACTCATCTAGAGCCAGACATCCTGGAGTCTGAAGTCAAGTAGGCCTTAGGAAGCATCACTACAAACAAAGCTGGTAGAGATGATGAAAGTCCAGCTGAGCTATTTCAAGTTCTAAATGATGATGCTGTTAAAGTGCCACACTCAATAAGCCAGCAAATTTGGAAAACTCAGCAGTGGCCACAGGACTGTAAAAGGTCAGCTTTCATTCCAATCCCAAAGAAAGGCAATGACAAAGAATGCTCAAACTGCTGCCTAATTGCACTCATCTCACATGCTACCAAAGTAATGTGAAAATTCTCCAAGTGAGGCTTCAACAGTACATGAACCAAGAACTTCCAGATGTTCAAGCTGGATTTAGAAAAGACAGAGGAAGCAGAGATCAAATTGCCAACATCCATTGGATTATAGAAAAAGCAAAAGAGTTCCAGAAAAATATCTACTTCTGATTTATTGACTATGCCAAAGCCTTTGACTATGTGGATCACAACAAACTGTGGGAAATTCTTAGAGAGGTAGGAATACCAGACCACCTTAATGTGCCTCCTGAGAAATCTCCAGGTCAAGAAGCAACAGTTAGAACTGGACATGCAACAACAAACTGGTTCCAAATTGGGAAAGGAGTACATCAAGGCTGTATATTGTCGCCCTGCTTATTTAACTTCTATGCAGAGTACATCATGTGAAATGCTGGGCTAGATGAAGCACAAGCTGGAATTAAGCTTGCCAGGAGAAATATCAATAACCTCAGATATGCAGATCACACCACCCTATGGCAGAAAGCGAAAAGGAATTGAGAGCCTCCTGATGAAAGTGAAAGAGAAGAGTGAAAAAGCTGGCTTAAAACAACATTCAGAAAACAAAGATCAGGGTATCCAGTCCCATCACTTAATGGCAAATAAATGGGGAAACAATGGAAACAGTGACAAGCTTTATTTTTCTGGGCTCCAAAAGCACTGCAGATGGTGACTGCAGCCATGAAATCAAAAGACGCTTACTCCTTGGAAGAAAAGTTATACAAACCTAGAGAGTATATTAAAAAAACAGAGATATCACTTTGCAACCAAGAGTCTGTCTAGTCAAAGCTATGGTTTTTGCAGTAGTCATGTATGGATGTGAGAGTTGGACTATAAAGAAAGCTGAGCACCAAAGAACTGATGCTTTTGAACTGTGGTGTTGGAGAAGACTCCTGAGAGTCTCTTGGACTGCAAGGAGATCAAACTGGTCCATCCTAAAGGAAATCAGTCCTGAATATTCTTTGGAAGGACTGATGCTAAAGCTGAATTTCCAATAGTTTGGCCACCTGATGTGAAGAACTGACTGATTAGAAAAGACCCTGATGCTGGAAAAGATTGAAGGCAGGAGGAGAAGGGGATGACAGAGGATGAGATGGTTGGATGGCATTACTGATTTGATGGACATGAGTTTGAGCAAGCTCCAGGAGTTGGTGATGCACAGGGAAGCCTGGCGTGCTGCCGTCCATGGGGCTGCAAAGAGTCAGACACGACTGAGCAACTGAAGGGAACTCAACCAGATTTCACCTAGGAATTTGCTGGAGAAAATCTCAACTCTTTCTACAGCTCAAGAGCCCAAGGCACAGGCTGGCTGAGCAGGGACAGACTCTGGGCCTTGCATCCACTATGCCCAGACTCACTCCAGTCTGTGGCAGCTTCTTAGAAAAGCTTCCCAAGCATAGCACAGGAGGACAGGCTGGGGCCCCCTGGCCCTGACCTTTGGCTGTGACTCGGTGGGCCAGGAGGCCGAAGCCTCAGTCCTCAGCAGACCTGGGAGGGTGAGCTCACACACTCCCAGGTCGGTCCTCGCAGGCAACAGCCCCTGCCCTCCCCTTGCAGCTGTCGGTCACCAACCCCGACGCACCTCCTTCCCCTCTTCCCACACCTTCCTCTCGCCCCTGGTCCCAAGCGTGTGCTCCAGCGTGTTGTTTGCGATCAGAAGACTTTCTGCGAATGGCGGGTCTTCCTCCCAGACTCGCTCCTTCCTGAGGCTGGGTGCCCCGCACGCTCCCACACGCAGTGAGCAGCTTGTGTGCAGGCCTGCAGGCCCTGGAGTGCAGGCCCGCGCCTCCTGGGGGCAACTCGGCCGTGCCCAGCCTCCTCGTGCCCTGGGTTGGCCACAGGCCCGCGTGTCTCCCTGCCCGCCCTGCCGGGCCAGCTCTCACCGCATCACTCGTCTCGCTGCGGCCGGCCACTGGGCTTCTGTGGGGACAGTGGCAGCCGGAGGCCACTGGGCCCAGGAATCCGGGTTCCTCTTACTTGAATCACCATAATTGCACTTTTCTGGGAAGCTTGGAATCTGGTATCTAACAAAAGCATGCTATTTATTGAAGGTAAATGTTGAAACTCACCATTTCACAATAAAGTAAAAGCTGGATATAGTCTCACTAGCCATTAAGAGAACCACAGATTGTTTTTTTTTCAGAGAAATATTTTTTTAAGTCATGCTTTGGCAAGCAATGTAGTGGCTATTTCTGGTTTTTGAGCTTTTCCTGAGCAAGAACTCCAGGCTTAAAGTGTTGAAGACTATTTCCATTTAAAAACTAAGATAATTCACAGAACACTGAGAAGATGAACACTTCATACCTGCTAACAAAGCTCCCTGTGTGTGGGGTTCGGGGCACGTGAAGAGGGGCTCGGGGAAGGGAGACGGGAGTCAGTGGGCCCCCAGCACTGCTTGGGGCCCCTCTGATGTTCAGAGGTCTCTGCGAGCCTGAGCAGTCTTCCTCCTTCACAGCCGAAAAACTGGAAAGAAACGTGGCTTTAACCAAAGCCACGGAGCTCAGAGATGCCGCACCTAAAACTTGTGCCCCAAACCTCTGCTTCTTATTATAAACAAGGTCTGCCTTTTACAAAAGGTGACTTTCGTTCATGCATGCAAGTCATTTTTGAAGTAAAAGATTATAAAATAATAGCCCAAGAGTCTCAGGCTCAAAGTCAGGAACCCCAGAACCTGCACAGACTTGCTTTCTGATAGTATGCGGCTGCTCGCCACCTTCTTTTCATCTGCAGAAAAGGGTAGCTCCTCCCTCCCGGACCAGCTCATTGGTTGTCAAAATAAACTGAGAAAATATGTTATCAAAATGTCTAGCTTTTCTTTTTACAATTGAATCATGTTTCACATGTTGTTTTTCCAGCTAGAATATATTTTGATGGCAGTTTCTCTTTCTTCATTTTACTGCTGAGCATGCTGAATGAAGTGTGGAGAGGGACTGGGGAAGCAAGAGTCTCAGGAGCTATGATGCACCGCCCCCCGACCCCCCGCACTGCCCGAGGACCCACGTGAGCCCTGGTGTGAGACTCTCCACACACTTGAAGACACACAGGAACCCCCTCTGCCCTGATTGAACTCAAGGTCCTGTGGACTCTGTCCTCCAGCGCTCTTACTTAAAGCAGAGATTCGATCAGGAAGACACAGCCATCTAGGAGACAACACCCGCTTGGTGATGCCCAAGTCTCAGAAGGTCCTTGCATTTCCCTCCCCCCGCCCCCACCGTAGTTTTATCAAGCATCCATGGCCCCAGGCTTGCTCCTCGCCCCGCTCAGAAGAGCAGCTCTGTCTCCCATCACAACCACGCTCAGGCCGGCTCCCATCCTGGACTGGAGCACAGCGTCTCCGCTCTTTGTGCCTCTGGCTCCGCAGCGCCCTGCAGACCCCCTTCCTTCACAGGGCCATCTTCCTCCGTATCCACGGATGCGCCTTGAGGGCAGGTGGGCTACACTGACCACCTGGCTTCTCTCCTCCCCCAGGTCCCATCGTGGACTGCCCCCGCCCCGGTCCTCTCTCAAGGAACCTGCATGCCCAGCTCTAGTAAGAGGGCCCCTGCACTGACCTCGGTTTCAGAGCCTTACTGCAGGGGAGTCTGGGGCCAGCTGACCACCCCCCCCCCCGCCCCCACCGTAGTTTTATCAAGCATCCATGGCCCCAGGCTTGCTCCTCGCCCTGCTCAGAAGAGCAGCTCTGTCTCCCATCACAACCACGCTCAGGCCGGCTCCCATCCTGGACTGGAGCACAGCGTCTCCGCTCTTTGTGCCTCTGGCTCCGCAGTGCCCTGCAGACCCCCTTCCTTCACAGGGCCATCTTCTCCGTATCCACGGATGCGCCTTGAGGGCAGGTGGGCTACACTGACCACCTGGCTTCTCTCCTCCCCCAGGTCCCATCGTGGACTGCCCCCGCCCCGGTCCTCTCTCAAGGAACCTGCATGCCCAGCTCTAGTAAGAGGGCCCCTGCACTGACCTCGGTTTCAGAGCCTTACTGCAGGGGAGTCTGGGGCCAGCTGACCTCTGCTTCTGCCTCCTCCTCCCTGGGAGACCGCCTGACGGGTCTCCTCAAGGAGATGCTGGGAAGATGCTGCAGAGCAGGGAGCTGGCTGCCAGGGCTGGCGGGAACCACCGAGCTGATTTCAGCTGTTCCCACTTTCACTCTGCTTTGCCAAAGGTCTTGAGCTCTTAAACAAACCCCCTGGTATCCTTATGCTGCAAAGACAGTCCCATCAGAGATTCAGGCTGGAATGTGGCCTGAGAGAAGAAGAGAGGAAAAAGCAGGCCTTTGATGTGGATGCTTTCCTGGTGGCTCAGCTGGTAAAGAATCTGCCTGCAAATTCTGGAGGCAGAATTGAAACTGGAGATCTAGGTTCAATTCCTGAGTTGGGAAGATCCCCTGGAGGAGAGCTCGGCACCCTACTCCGGGGTTCTTGCCTGGGGATTTCCATGGACAGAGGAGCCTGGCGGGCTCACAGTCCAGAGGGTCGCAGAGTCAGACACGACTGACGCACGCTTTCACTTTGACGTGGACACGTGGACATTCGTGGCATATGTCTGTGCCTGAAATCAATTCCTGTTCCCTTCATCTGGCAGTCAGTCTTCCTCTACCAGTAATGCAAGGTCTCCTTCAGGAACTGGAGAACACTTTGCAGGAGCAGATTTTGTGTGCTCCAGGAAATCCCAGTGTGTAACATGAAATAACTGTTTTGAACTCGAAATGGTGAGTGAGCCTTTCAGAAGACTCTTCTCAGCTGGGGAGGTTAGAGTCAGCCTTTTGGAGGAAAGTGATGGAAACGCAGCTTGGACCCCAGAGGACACTGGCAGTCCCCGGTCACATCCCTGGCTTCTGCGTCCACTCCAAGCTCTTCGGTGGCGAACCAGCTGCTTCTGGAAAGAACGGTGTAAATACACAGGCTCGAGTTGTCCTGCGGGCGGAGCCGCGGGGCTGGGGCCCGCCTCCCTTTGCAGGAGCATCCGCACATCCACGCACTCATCCCAAAGCTGGATCCCCTTGTTCCTGAGCCCCACCCACTCCCAACCCCCCAGCCCGAGCTGCAGCCAGTGGGCCAGCCAGCCCTCTCCGACCTTCCACACTCAAGCTCCAACCGCCTCCCAAATCCCTCCTTACGTCCTCTTCTTCTCTCAGCCCACGGGGTGAGCAGCCCTGTCATGAGGCAATTGGGGGTTTGGGGCTCTGGACTCCTTTCTTTCAGAGGGGCCTTCTGCTTCTTCAAATGGGCCCGAAGACCCCTGAGCTTGAATCACGTGCTGAGCCGTGACCTCTTAGTGATGGACACACTAATCCCCTCGGCCACTTCCCAGCTCCTGGAGTCCCAAGATAAGGGATCTGACCCCAAGCCCACAGCCGTGCTCCCCTTTGGGGGCAACCAGCTGAGATGAAGTTCAATTACAAAGTCTCTGTGGTTACTGGGAAACTGACACACACAAAAGCTGAGAGCTTCTGACACTGATAGCATCGCACTATGACCTCCAGCCTCCAGGAACAGAGCCGTCCGGCCGTCCACACAGGTCACAGGACCCTGTCCTGCACAGGCAGCCGGGGCCTCCCTCTCCACTGCCCTCCTGTCTCAGCCCCGAGGCTGACAGCCCCTTCTCCCATCGCACGGTCTGCTTCTGGCAAATCAACCTGCAGGGGACATGCTTAGGCTTTAAAACTGCATTCCTTTGGAAGGTTACACCCAGGACATTTCGATTAAGATTTGGGTGTTTCCTAAACTTGTCAGCACCTCCTTCGAGGTTAAGGCTCGGGAAGGCTCCCCTCTGTGAGGACAGCCTCACCCAGCTCAGGCCGGCCCATCAGGACTGAATTTTCCGAGGGTCCCGCCTTCTACTCAGAGGCAGGAAAGCGCGGCTGGCCGTGGGAAAGCACCTGGAGCCTGCTGCGCCTTCTCCAGGCTTCCTCGCCCGGCCTAAGTCCTGCTGAAGTTTCAAGGGCTGTTCCTGTTGTAAAGAGGTTACATTAGCAAAGCTTGATGCCAAGGCCCTGCTCAGCACAGCCCCTGGAAGGCCCGCCTGAGCACGTCCACGTGTCTTCACGTGCTATAGGGATCCCAGAACTCAGGAGTCTTCTCCAGACACTCCGAGCTTGTTGCCAATTCTTTTAGGAGTTTTATCCAGGGATAATTTAAATTTGAGTCAATGGTTTTCCTCACAAGACAAATAACCATAGGTGATGGAGGCAAAGCTGGTGGCTCACCCTCTGCTGGTGACTTCACTGAGGCCTAGAGGAAAAGGGGCCAGAAAGAAAGAGCAAGACCCCAGAGAAGGCAGAGGACAGAGGGCAGAGGGCAAGGGTGGCTTCACGCCATTCTCTTCTGTACGCTTCTTTTAAGCCTTTACTCACACAAAACAAAGCATTAGAGTTCTCAGTCTGCCCAGTTCATTAACTGCGCATGTGCCAGTCATGATCATATAGCTGCCTTTCCTACATTAAGGTGAGATTCACGCCGCGTGAAGTTACGTGTCCAGGTGTACACGGCAACAGCATTTAGTGCGTTCATAATGATGTGACCTGATCACCTAGATCTCATTTCAGAGCATTTTTATCTCCGTGAAAGAAACTCCGGTCATCACCTGTCTGCTTTATGTCTCTATGGATTCACCCATTCTGGATATTCCAAGTGTCTGGAATCATACAGTACGTACCCTTTGTGTCTGGCTGATTTCATTCAGCATAAAATTCGTTGGGTGCATCCCAGGTGGCACTGGTGGTAAAGAAGCCACCTGCCAATGCAGGAGATGTAAGAGACTCGGGTTCGATCCCTGGGTGGGGAAGATCCCCCAGAGAAGGACATGGCAACCTACTCCAGTATTCTTGCCTGGAGAATCCCCTGAACAGAGGAGCCTGGTAAGCTACAGTCCATGGGTCGCAGAGTCAGACACAACTGAAGGGACTCAGCCCACAGGCATGCCTGCGGTAGCAGGTGTCAGAGCACCAGTTTTAAGGCTGAACAGCACTCCACAGTCTGGAATCCACCCGCCTGTGATGCACATTCGGGCGCTTCCAGGTTCTGGCTGCTGTGGATGGTGCTGCTAAGAACATGTGTGGCACGCACTTGTGTGAGTTCCTGCTTTCAGTCCTCCGGGGTTCATACCCAGGAGTGGAGTTGTTGGGTCATATGATGTCTCTATGTCTCACTTTTTGAGGAACAGCCACACTGCCATCCAGAGCCGATGATCCATGCTTTATCCCCTGCAGCAAAGCACCCCAGTTCCATCACTGGCCCCCTTTTCACCAACACTTTTCTTTTTCTTAAATTATTAGTTTAGTGGGTATGAAGTGAACCTCATCGTGGTTTCTCTAGTGGTTAATGAGAAAAACTTGACCATTTGTATGTCTTTAGAGAAATACCTATTCAAAACCGTTGCCCATTTTTCTAGGTGTTTTTTTCTTGGCTTTTGTTTGGGTTATAAGAGTTCTTATCTATTCTGGACACCAGATCCTCATGAGATCTATAATTTCTAAATATTTTCTCCCATTCAATAGTTTGTGTTTTTACTTTCCCAGTAATGTTCTATGATACAGAAATGCTTTTTTAATTTGATTGATTCCAATTTATCTTTCTTTTTCCCCCCTTAATGCTCATGCTTTTGGTGTCATGCTTAAGAGGCCACTCCCAAGTCCAAGATCATGAAGATTTATCCATGTTTCGTCTGAGAGTTTTACACTTTTAGTTCTTATATTTAGGTCACTGATCTAAGTTAATTTTTCTGACCTAAGTTAATTTTTCTATATGGAGTGAAGCAGGAGTCAATGTTGTTCTTTGGCACATGAACATCCACTTGTTGAAGATACTGTTCCTTCCTTACTAGACAATCCTGGGACCCTTGTTGAAAACCAGTTGACCACGAGTATCTAGGTTTGCTTCTGGACTCAGTTTCAGTGTGTCGTCCTTAAGTCATCATCACACTGTACCTTTGTTGTAGAACTGGGAATCAGGAAGTGTGAGGCCTCCAGTTTTCTCATCTTTCAGTCTGGTGTTGGCAGTTATCCAGAACTCTTGTGATCCCACATGAAGTTGAGGATCATCTTTTCCATTTCTTCAAAAAGTTATTGGGATTTTGAGATGGATTGAACTGAATCTGTAGTTTGCATCATGTAGTATCATAGTTCTAACAATGTTAAATCCTCCAGTCTATAAATACAAGCTGTCTTGCCATTTATTGAAGCTTTTCTTATTTTTTTCCTAATGCTTTTCACTTTTATTATGTAAGTGTTTTACCTTTTGGCTGAATTTACTTCTAGGCATTTTGTTTCAAATTCTATTGCAGATGAAATTGTTTTCTTAATTTTATTTTCATATTATATCTTGCTGGTGGATAGAAACACAATGTGATTTTGTGTGTTGATCATGTACCCTTCAGCTTCTCTGAATTTGCCCTTTTCCTTTATTGAGGTATAACTGACATACAACACAGTTTAAGCTGAAGGTGTGCAGCCGTGTTTCTTTAAATCCCCCAAATGTGTCATTAGAAAAGAAAGAGCTTGGAAATTAGAAAGAGAAATTATGAATAAAATATCATGGCATTCCAGAAACAGACTTTAGAGTTTTCTATTATATCCTCTATCAAACAGCATACAACAGCCCAAGAGGACCAGCAGCTACATGACAAGGGGACCAGCAGCTACATGACAAGGGGTGACAAGGAGATCGGCAGCTACATGACAAGGGGACCAGCAGCTACATGACAGGGGGATCGGCAGCTACATGACAAGGGGATCGGCAGCTACATGACAAGAGGACCAGCAGCTACATGACTTTAAGAGACTGCTAGGATAAGCCATGCTGGCAGTCTCTTTGTCCAGTTATTTAGGACTGATCTGAGATTGTCAGGCCTATTCTGGAACTGACTCATCTCACCACCCGTGGTGAAGCTTTATTGTTGCTATTTAGTCACTAAGTTGTGTCTGACTCTTTGCAACCCCATGGACTGTAGCCTGCCAGGTTCCTCTCTCCATAGAATTTCCCAGGCAAGAATACTAGAGTGGGTTGCCATTTCCTTCTCCAGGAGATCTTCCTAACCCAGGGATTGAACCCATATCTCCTGCTTGGCAGGTGATTCTTTACCACTGAGCTGCCTGGGAAATCTACTCCTCTCCAAACATAGCAAGAAACTCCAAAATCTACTAGAGCCCTCTTGATGCTAATCTAACTCATGCTTCCCAGCAACTGAAATCTTTAGCTGAAGTGCCATTGAGTCTTGTGTACAAGATGGAAGATTCTAAAGAAATGAGTCCTGATGGAGAGACTGTGCCTTCATGAGGCATGTGTATGTGTGTACGAATGAGCATATAATGCTAAATAGACTATTAAGTTTCTTATATCATATATGCATGAAGGTGTGTATGTGTGTACACACCAGCATATAATGCTAAATTTATGGTTCAGTTCAGTTCAGTCGCTTAGTCATGTCCGACCCAAAGACTGAAGCACGCCAGGCCTCCCTGCCCACCACCAGCTCCCGGAGTTTACTCAAACTCATGTTCATGGGGTCGGAGATGCCATCCAACATTCTCGTCCTCTGTCGTCCCTTTCTCCTCCTGCCTTCAATCTTTCCCAGCATCAGGGTCTTTTCCAATGAGTCAGTTCTTTGCATCAGGTGGCCATAGTATAGAGCTTCAGCTTCAGCATCAGTCTTTCTAATGAATATTTAGGACTGATCTCCTTTAGGATAGACTGATTGGATCTCCTTGCAGTCCAAAGGACTCTCAAGAGTCTTCTCCAACACCACAGTTCAAAAGCATCAATTCTTCAGCTCTCAGGTTTCTTTATATGTGAGTCCAACTCTCACATCCATACATGACTGCTGGAAAAAACATAGCTTTGACTAGACAGACCTTTGTTGGGAAAGTAATGTCTCTACTTTTTAATATGCTTTCTATGTTGGTCATAATTTTTCTCCCAAGAGTAAGCATCTTTTAATTTCATGGCTGAAATCACCATCTGCAGTGATTTTGGAGCCCTCAAAAATAAAGTCTGCCACTATTCTATGTTGGTCATAACTTTTCTCCCAAAGAGTAAGCATCTTTTAATTTCATGGCTGAAATCACCATCTGCAGTGATTTTGGAGCCCTCAAAAATAAAGTCTGCCACTATTTCCACTGTTTCTCATCTATTTGCCATGAAGTGGTGGGACCAGATGCCATGATCTTAGTTTCTAAATGCTGAGTTTTAACCCAACTTTTTCACTCTCCCCTTTCACTTTCATCAAGAGGCTCTTTAGTTCTTCTTCACTTTCTGCCATAAGGGTGGTGTCATCTGCATATCTGAGGTTACTGATATTTCTCCCGGCAATCTTAATTCCAGCTTGTGCTTCATCCAGCCCAGCGTTTCTCATGACGGACTCTGCATATGTTAAATAAGCAGGGTGACAATATACAGCCTTGACGTACTCCTTTCCCTGTTTGGAACCAGTCTGTTGTTCCATGTCCAGTTCTAACTGTTGCTTCCTGAACTGCATACAGATTTCTCACGGGCCAGGTCAGGTGGTATTCCCACTTCCTGAAGAATTTTCCACAGTTTATTGTGATCCACACAGTCAAAGGCTTTGGCATAGTCAATAAAGCAGAAACAAATGTTTTTCTGGAACTCTCTTGCTTTTTTGATGATCCTGCAGATGTTTGCAATTTTATCTCTGGTTCCTCTGCCTTTTCTAAATTCAGCTTGAACATATGAAAGTTCACGGTTCATGTACTGTTGAAGCCTGGCTTGGAGAATTTTGAGCATTACTTTACTAGCGTGAGATGAGTGCAATTGTGTGGTAGTTTGAGCATTCTTTGGCATTGCCTTTCTTTGAGGTTGGACCTTTTCCAGTCCTATGGCCACTGCCGAGTTTTCCAGATTTGCTGGTATATTGAGTGCAGCACTTTCACACCATTATCTTTTAGGATTTGAAATAGCTCCGCTGGAATTCCATCACCTCCACTAGCTTTGCTCATAGTGATGCTTCCTAAGGCCCACTTGACTTCATATTCCAGGATGTCTGGCTCTACGTTGGTGATCACACCTTCGTGATTATCTGGGTCATGTAGATCTTTTTTGTATAGTTCTGTGTATTCTTGCCACTTCTGAATATCTTCTGCTTCTGTTAGGTTCATACCATTTCTGTCCTTTATCGAGCCCATCTTTGCATGACATGTTCCCTTGGTATCTCTAATATTCTTGGAGAGATCTCTAATCTTTCCCATTCTGTTGTTTTCTTCCAATTCTTTGCACTGATTGCTGGGGAAGGCTTTCTTATCTCTCCTTGCTATTCTTTGGAACTCTGCATTCAAATGGGTATATCTTTTCTTCTTTGCTTTTCACAAAATATTTGATTAAATACCTTATTATATGACATATTCATGAGGCATGTGTATGTATGTATGCATGAGCATATGATGCTAAATATATAGGATTGTTTTATTATATCATATATTCTATGCTAAGTTTAGGTGATTATATTTTCTATATACATAAATGTCTTATTTACCAATTGTAATATATCTCTTAAACCATAAGAAAAACCATTCTTTTTCTTTACACTAAACTACAACGATTTATAAAGAAAGCTTAGCGCTGAAGAATTGATGCTTTTGAACTGTGGTGTTGGAGAAGACGCTTGAGAGCCCCTTGGCCTGCAAGGAGATCCAACCAGTCCATCCTAAGGAAATCAGTCCTGAATATTCATTGAAAGGATTGATGCTAAAGCTGAAAATAAATCCACCAAACACCAAAACACATTTATATAAATAATAAGTTATTTGAAAGTAAATACACAGCACATAAAAGGAGGCAGAGTCAGGTTTCATGGACACTTTCTCCTCCTCCTACTCTGCTTGTTTCAGAATCCACCCTCTGGAGGTCTTGCAGTCAGGCTGTCCTCTTACCCCGAGGGTCATCCATTAGAGACCCCATTTGGCCAAGAAAAGGCTGACCTCCTGAGAGCCTGGAGTCTGGGGCCTGAGCCAACGGCTGGGGTCTGAGGCTCTGTGGGTGGGTGTTCTTCAAGCTGACCACCCGGTCCTGTCCACACTTGGGCACTTGGTCTAAGCTTGTTCGCTGGGATGGCTTCTGACTGTTAACAATGCAGAGAGTGTATCTTTACTGGAAATGTCAAAATCTCACTTCTCATAATGTACTTGGTGTGTCTAGGGGTCAAAAAGTCACTCTATGGAGAAGCAACAGCTGAAAACGGTCCAAGTTTCCAGGCCTTGTTACAGCTGAGAGATGTGACCTGAAAGTCACCCTGCAGCCTATAATCGCGGGTCACCTGCTCTGGCCGCTGGGACCCACGTGGCCCCCACGGGGCTCAGAGCTGCCTCCATGTCCATTCCTTGGAGGCTGTGCCGGGGACTGTGGACAGCGGGGACAGCATGGGCTGAGCTCAGCCAGGGTCAGACATGGCGATAGGTTGACACTTGGCAGCGGCTCAGGGCTCAGACGTTTTGGTAGGCGTTCGCGGGTTTCCCCAAAGCCAAGGTCGCTGTCGGCTGGGCCGGGAGCCACTGTCCTCTCTGGACCCCTGCCCTCTGCCGAGTCGCTCCCCTGGGACCAGAGGCCCGGGCTTGGCCAGGCATGGACGGTCCCCACCTTGCCCCCTTCCTCCGCCGGGACCCGAGGGCTGTGGTCCTTGGCGTCCAGATAAGGCTCTTTAGAGGAGCAGAAGCCCGGTTCTATGACCAGGG
>SJXQ01007118.1:191092-272039 GCA_006408695.1 Aepyceros melampus | reverse complement strand
GGTCTGCGGCCAGACGGGTCCAGGGAAGCGCCGCTCGCACGAGGGGGCCGCGGTCGCCCCGCTCCCCCGAGTCGGCCCAGTGGGGCCGAGGCGCCCCACACGCTGGGCCCAGCGGGAGAGCGAGGGCAGCAGCGGGTGCGCTCCCTGGGTCCCGTCCTGGTGCCCCGGGGCTCTGCCGGCCCTGCTCAGCCCTGCCTTCAAGCCTCCTGCTCTGCTTCTCGGCTTCAGGAGGCCGGACAGAGCCCTGCTCGTCCTGCTGGGGTCCGGCCACGGAACCCCGGCAGGAGCCCTGCCAGCTCTTTAAAAAAGGGAGAGAGAGTGAGTGATTTACAGTTTATTTCCTGTCATGAACCTTTGAAGTATAAAAACGAGGCTCTAGCTGAATGCAGGGTTCAGTGGTGAAAACCTGACCATGTGAACAAATAAATTAGTATTTACAGTCTTTGGCAAAACAAAAGAAGTTTCATCCATCTGCACCAAAAGTTTGTTTCAAAAAAAACATAAATAATTTACAAAAAAAATATGGTACATTCTAAGTATTCACATCATCATCCCGTACCACCGAACACACCGACACAGAGACCTGCACAGTCTTCACCACGGGACGTTTAATGGCATCTCCCAACACTCCGTTGTCTCGGGAAGACAGCTCCACCGAAAGATATAAAAAGTGCAGCACAGCGAGAAGGCAATTAGCCTCAAAGAAGCAACAAACGTAAGTGTTACCAGATGGCACGGGAAGGGAGACAGGTGCAGGTCCTCTCTCAACAGACGGAGGCGTCAGCTCGCTGCCAACCGGAAGGGAGGCCGTCTGCCACATCAGGCTGACGAGACAAGTCTTCTTCCTGAGCCCCTACGTGGAGTGAGAGTAACTAATATTTCCTGCAGAAACATCATGCAACTTAAAGCGAAAACCAAATCAAGCCTGTGAATACTGCTGTATGACTAAGGGGTGCGTCAAAGTCTTGGCATTCAGTCTTTAAAGTCCTACACACAGCAGATAGGAAATAGTGGAAAAAATATAGATATATATATATGGAATTAAAGTCACTGGTAACAGTATATATTAAGGTTCCATTATAGACTCTTCATTATTATTTGTTTGTTCTACCACATTTTGCAGCATGCTTGATCATGGCAATATAACATTATAAAGCCTTGTATTTTGACAGGAGATATTTTGCTATAACTGTATCTTTATATTATATGCTCATTATATGTTTATTTCTAGAAATAATACTACATATGCACTACTTGGCATATTTAAATAAGTTACTGGTGAACAGAACTGCATTCTATACTCACTTAATAAATATCAACACAACATTTATAACTGGAACCTTAATGGAATGTGTTACCAAGTTGGGTAAAAGCAACTTGCCCACAGTGTCAAAGCCTCGACGAGGGATTAGATGTAGAAACGCATTTGCCGACCGCTTCTCCACTGTCTCTTCTACAGCAGCAGAGGTGGGAAGGAGCCCCAGCAAGGATTCTGGGGACCAGACCTCAGAAGCAAGGGACAGCTGGCCATGAACTCTCCCAGGTCCACCACGGCTGGAAGAGCCTCCGAAACGATGGCGCCCCCTCTGCTAGACCGCAGGTCAGCAGGGCTTTGCCAGGCCCACACTAGACCCACAGCAGAGCCGTCTCCCAAGGACTGTCCTTCTTTGATGAGACTGCATCTCTGAGGGCTTCCACTGTGGAACAAGAGAGTCAGGGAGGGGTATTCGCTTATTCCCATGGGTATTTCTGATGTTCCAGTTCGTTACCTGACATCCCACATATGTGACTGCTGTCTCCTGACCTCTTTCTGATGATGGAATTACTTCAAACTTCAGTTGACCCTTCTTTATAATTTACCTAACAATATCTGGGTGCTCTCACACCCAACTTAAAGCACTGGAAGTAGTGTGGCAACATTTTTCCTGCTTAATTTATCATTATGGCTTATACACAATATTCCCTTCAACTCCATATACACATAAATACAAAAGTACTTACATTTCATATGTAAACGTCATTCTTTTTAAACACACAAGAAAAGAAAAACAATGCAATATCATGCTCAATTTTCACTCCACATAAAGTCTCATGGATCATCAAACTGCTTTTCCTGTAGTGGGTTGGATATTCATCTTTCAGTTCCATTATTGTTTATCCTCTGAAGGCACTTGGGCTTGGGTGGAGGACAGCAGATGAAGAACCACTCAGGTTAGGGTCAAGGACAGGAGGTCTGCTAAAGAGAGTAGCTGGAAGCACTGGGATGGACTGAGGTGTCTGGGTAACAGCATCTACAGTACTTTGCTGCACACAGCAACTCTTGCTTAGACATCTGCAAAACATAGTGACAGAATTTGGAGACTGGACCATGAGTTTTGTTTTGCTTTATTTGTTTAACTATAACCTGCTGCTGCTGCTGCTAAGTTGCTTCAGTCATGTCTGACTCTGTGCGACCCCATAGACGGTAGCCCACCAGGCTCCCCGATCCCTGGGATTCTCCACACAAGAACACTGGAGTGGGTTGCCATTTCCTTCTCCAATGCATGAAAGTGAAAAGTGAAAGTGAAGTTGCTCAGTCATGTCCGACTTAGCAACCCCATGGACAGCAGCCCACCAGGCTCCTCCATCCATGGGATTTTTCAGGCAAGGTACTGGAGTGGGTGCCATTGCCTTCTCCAAACTATAACCTAAAATATCATTATTTCTATTTTTTAAAGAAGACATCCACAATATGCAGGGATGCATGAATGAGTGAATGAATGGATAGAAAGATGGATGCATGGATGGGTGGATAAATGGATAGATGGATGATGGATAGATGGGTGGATGAATGGATGGGTGGATGGATGGATGGGAATAGATGGATGGAAGATGGATGAATGAATGGATGGATGGATGGATGGGGATGGGTGGCTGGGTGGATGGATGGATGGACAGAAGCATGGATGCAATGATGGGTGGATGGATAAATGAATGATGGATGGATGGATGGATGGATGGGTGGATGGATGATGGATAGATGGGTGGATGGGTGGATGGATGGATGGGTGAATGGATGGATGGATGATGGATGAATGGGTGGATGGATGGATGGGTGGATGGGTGGATGATGATGGATGAATGGGTGGATGGATGGATGGGTGAATGGATGGATGGATGATGGATAGATGGATGGATGGGTGTATGGGTGGATGGCGATGGATGGATGGATGGATGGATGGTGGATAGATGGATGAATGGCTGGATGGGTGTATGGGTGGATGGATGACAGATGGATGGATCAGTGTATGGGTGGATGGGTGAATGGATGGATGGTGATGGATGGATGGTGATGGATGGATGGGTGGATGGATGGATGGGTGAATGGGTGGATGATGGATGGATGATGGATGAATGGGTGTATGGGTGGATGGCGATGGATGGTTGGATGGATGATGGATAGATGGATAGATGGATGAATGGCTGGATGGGTGTATGGGTGGATGGCAATGGATAGATGGATGAATAGATGGATGGATGGATGAGTGGATGGATGGATGGATGACAGATGGATGGATCCGTGTATGGGTGGATGGTGATGGATGGTTGGATGGATGGATGGATGGATAGAACCATGGATGCAATGATGGTGGATGGAGAGATGGATAGACATATGGAAGGAAATGTGAAGATCTCAAATGAAACTCAATGTAAGCAAGAGAACCCTCCACCAGACTCGAGAAGGCATATCAACACTCTTACTGTGTGATTTTTGAGAAGCATCTCTGAGTCTTAGCTATAGAAGATACATTCAAATCTACATGAAAGCACAGGTTTAGACCACATAGAAGCCACGTTCCCTTCTAGCTCTATCATACTTTGACTTGAATACACTCCTAGAGAGACAGCCAGAGAGACCCCTCCCTCCACCTCCTCCCTCCTCCCTTCCTTCCGGCATCCCTCCCTCCCTCTCTCCTGCTCTGCCTCTTCCTTCCTTTCTTTCTCGTCCTTTCTTTACTTCTTTCTCTCGACCTTTCCTTTTCTTCTTCCTTCCTTTCTCTCTATCAGGGGCCACAATCTAAAGTGCCAGAGGGGCCCAGAAGGTGCCGACGCTGCAGGAAGCTGTGGGGTCGAGTGCGGGGGAGGCGACGCCTGCGAACAACAAAAGCCTCTGTCCTGCTGAAGCCCCGCGCTTGGAATGCGAGACAACCAGACTGACAAGACAGTTCAAGCTGAGCAAACCAAGCGTCTGCCGGGCGGCCACCAGCTTATTTCCCTGATGTGCAGCTTTTGTCAAATGAAGAACAGAGTGCACATCCCTTCCCTGTTCTCTGTGACACAGAGTGCCCCTGTGACCTTGTTCTCACACTCACCTCTGCATTCATATTTGAGGTCCGAGAAGTAGACCATCTCTTGAGAGAAGACAAACAGACCCAGCCGCCCACCAGCGTAGGTTTGGTCATAGATGGGTCCTGAGTCCGCCATGACTTGTTTTCCTTCGTGTACTAAGACTCTGAAAACAAAACAAGGAGACGGAAAGAGAAGGTCAACACTGTGAGACACATTCGCCAGAGGGCAGGGGGTCAGCTTTCTCCTCGCAAGGCTCGCCAAGAGCAACAGCAGCACCCAGACCAGCCTTCCTCCCCAGGACTCACTGACAATCACCCGCCAAGCCCCCACGCTGCCTCTGCCTTTACGAGCCAGGAACACTGTGTGGAGTCAGGAGGCCCTTCCCTCAGCCTAACCCTGACCTCAACTCCGACCCTACCCTGACCTTAGGTCTAACCCCAACCTGACCCTGACCCTAACTTGACCTTAACACTAACCCTAACCCTGACTCTAACCCTCGCCCTGGCAGCAGGCTTCTGGCCTTCACCCTGCACTAAAGCCTTGTGCTCACCTGCTTCCTCAAGAACCGTGTGCTGCCTGACACGTAAGCACAGGCTCCACCCCACGTGCACAGAGGCTCTGGAGCTCCCTGGTAGGGGAGGGGCTCACGAGCAGAGGAACAGGGACTCTCCCGGAAGCAGTCCCTGCAGCCAGCCTGTACCTCCCCTTCTCAGATCTGCCTGTTGTCACACGGGACACACACACACTCCTGGTGGAGCATCGGACTGGCCTGTGCGCTAAGTCTAACTCTGCAAAAAGTTTTAATTTAAGTCACTGTGCTTTAATCAAAACTGATTAAAAATGCTGTCATGTCGAGAGGACGAAATTCTGTTGGACTGCTTTGTCAAAGTTTTGTTCAAGATGAGTCTTGGACTCAGCTGTTCACAAATCAGAAATAAGCAGGAACCTGTGCAAAGGAATCACGTGCTACTCCACAAAGACACAGCGCTTCAACTGAACCTTCCCTCCTGTAAGGGAGATAATAACCACCTTCTGGCTTACTACAGCAAGTTTGATCTCCTCTTTAATAGCTTTGTTTTGGCTTTTTTCTTTCTTTCTTTCTTTTTTAAGTGATGTGCAGAAGAAGATGCTGGACAGAAAAGAGAAGCGTTTAAAGTGGGAAAATCCAGGGAGCAGCACACAGGGCAGAGTCCACTTCAGCTGATCCACCTGGGGACGCCGCGCAGTGGAAAGACATTTCTAAAATGAGCAATCGCTGGGCGGAAACGCAGCGGGCAGCGAGCGTCCCTCCCCCTACCTTATGTGGCCCGTCTTAGGCCTGTGGGTCAGATGCCACCGGTAGGCAGTGTAGTCCTTCCAGCCGATATTTCTGGGGTCGTGCCACAAGTGCGAACCTGAGGAAGAGCATCACTCCCTTAAGTGCGGCTTCACAGCACCAAAAGGGAGACGGAACATCCCTGTGGGAGAAACCCCCGCACGCGGGTGGCCAGGTCTCCCTCTGACGAATCGCACAGCGTGAACCTTAGCGTGAGCAAAGCCCACTGACGGGGGCCACGTGGTTCAGTGTGAGGAGCCACCGGGCTGAGCCCTGGGTCTCTGCTTTCCCAACACAGGACCGAGACCTTTGGAATGCTTTTCTCTCTATAGGGCACAGATATGCTTCACGTGCAAGGTCAGTGTTTATAAAAGCACCAGGCACGGCATCTTTAATAAGCAAGAGTATTGAAATTATCTGAGCTTCCCAGGTGGCTCAGATGGTAAAGAGTCTGCCTGCAATGCAGGAGACTCGGGTTCGAGCCTTGGCTCAGAAAGATCCTCTGGAGAAAGGAATGACACCCACTCCAGTATTCTTGCCTGGAGAATCCCACAGACAGAGGAGCCTGGTGGGCTACAGTCCCTGGGGTCGCAAAGGGTCAGACACGACTGAGCGACTCACACTGACTGGCTGAGGTAAATGAACATGAACAGAGCTGGGGGTATTTTGCGAGGGGCCGGGACTGCTCTCCTGCCGGGCCGCGGCCGCCGCGCACCGGGAGCAGCCGCGTGCTCACCTGCCCCTCCGTGTTGCCCGTGTGCCACAGGGCGTTCCTCAGGTGCTCGCCCGTCCCCGTGGTGGAGTTCACAACCTTGAGGGACACGCCCGAGTAGCCGTAGGCCCGGGTGGGCTGGTCTTCCCAGTAGGTCTGCGTCACCTGCTTCCACATCACCACGTAGAAGCGGCTGCTGGACTGGTAGCCGAAGACGAAGCCAGCATAGTCGTCGTCACGGTCCGTGTTGACGTAGAACGTGCCGCTGAAGTCGACAGACCCGAACTCGTCGAAACCTGGAGGCCGCAGGGAACATCCGTCGTCAGAAACCGCTTTCTAGGAGAGTCCTGGAGGCCCGCGGAGCCCTGGACACAGCCAGAAGGGCTCTTCCCTTCCATCCGACTGGAGCCCCGCTCCTGGGCGATTAGGGCACTGAGGGAACCTAATCTCTCTCAAGTTACGGGACGGCTTCTCTGCCTTAGGTAGTAACTTAAACACAGAATCCATAAAATAAAACGGCCTGCTGAATATGAGATCTCAGAGACTGGAGAGGCAAAGATGCCCTTCCCCAAGCTCTTCCATCACAGATACTTAGAAAGATGGTTTGCAAACCAAGGGAGGGTGGGAGCTACCAGAGAGACCCACTGCTCCGTCCCCTCGGTCTCAAAGGGCAAGCTTGCAGGCTCCGTGGCGCGCACACTGAGGCTCACCAACAGCAATGCCAGGGTCGGAGTTGGCTGTCTGCACCAGCTCTTTGCCTTGATGGCGAATGACCCAGTTGGGGTCAATCTGAGTGGTGCCCTTGGGGTCCAAGTGGACCATCTGGAAGTTCCGGAAGTCTGTCTCGCTGATGGCGTTGTTCTCAGGACACACGTCGTCAATATCAGGGACACTGTCATTGTCGAAGTCATCTTTACAAGCGTCCCCACGCCCATCGCCTGTCGCCAAGGAAAAGCAGAGAGAAAAGCAAAGTAAGGGCTCGCCGTCTGCCTCCCTGTGTCTAAGAAGACTTAATACAGGAGTCTCTGAAACTCTGAGGCCAAGGGCTTGGCAGCGCGTTCTGGACCAGCGCCTGCAATTGCTGACATTTTGCCTCAACACTCTGAGGAGAAGTTTGGACTCTCTTCTCAAAACGTGACTCTGATAACACTGCGTGAAGCTTGCCATATGTGAGCTCCCGTGAGAGCCATTTCTTTTCATTCTGAACTTGAAACTGGGGTACAAAACCTGAACCTTGCCAGGGGAAATCAAGCTGAATTTCCAACTTTTCCCTCTGATTGTCTTCAGAACCTTTGCTACTACCTCAGTTGCCCCTGCCTGCAATCTACTTGGCATTGAGGGCAGAACTCGCTGATGAAAAATGGTCTCCCTGGGGAGAAATGGACTTCCGCTTTTGGGGGGCTCTTGTCAGTTTTCCCAGGGGTGGGGGTGGGGGCCACGGACCAGCCTGGCTTATGGAGAGTGCCCGCTGAGACCTCATGGGTATGCAGTCCATGCTAATGGTAACAATCCAGCTGACCGCTCCCTAAAGCACCCTGTCGGAGTGCCTGCTGCTTTAGACGGAGAAAAGATTTCAAGTTCAACCGAGTTTCCATCACATCCCTCACACGGCCCCTCAGTTCCCCTCAGAGGCAGAGGGTCCCTGAGTTCCCCCCAGAGGCACGGGGTCCCTCAGTCCCCTCAGAGGAACACAGCCCCTCAGTCTCCCCCAGAGGCACACATCCTGCTCTCTGGGTGGTAGGCCCATGCCACAGCTGGCAGGGGTGTCCACAGCCCCGGAGACGTCCCTGAGCACCAGCCTCGCCTCCACCCCAGCCACCCCTGGCCCCAGCCAAGCCCTCCCTCAGGCCCAGCTGTGGGGACCGAAGCCATCAGTCCTCTTGTCAAGAACGAGCTCTGTGCTGCTCGCGGCCGGGTGTCCTTGGAGCTGCCCTTCAGCCAGTGAGTCTCCATGTGCCTCCGGGTCAGTGGGCTCCAGCCCCCCGCCCCCACCTCCCGTCTCGTCCAGGGCAGCTGCGCGTCCTCCACCAGCGCTTGGGTCAGCCTCCAGCAGATGCCAGAGGACACCAGGCCCTCTGCGGCACCCCTGCTGCATCACCTGAGCCCTGAGCCAGCCTGGGCTCCGCGCCCTCCAGATCCTCTCCCCGGGGACCACTAGGGCTGAAGAGCTCTTTTTGTCCCACACCTCACGTCCCTGTGGCCCCACTGCCCCCGGGGGCGCCTACCGTCCGAGTCCTCCTGGTCGGGGTTGGCGACCAGCCGGCAGTTGTCCCTGTCGTCGGGGACCCCGTCGTTGTCGTCGTCCGAGTCGCAGGCATCGCCCCGGCCGTCGCGGTCGTGGTCGGCCTGGTTGGCGTTGGGGATGTAGGGGCAGTTGTCCTGGTTGTTCTGGTGGCCGTCTTCATCGATGTCCTCGTTGTCGTCCACTGGTCTCCCACGAGGTCATTGTCCACGTCGGTCTGGGAGGCGGAGTTTGGGGACAGTGGCACTGAGCCTCCGCCCAGGGAAGCAGATGCCGGGTTGAAGTCGCCGAGCGCGTGCAGCCTGGCCCACCTCACCCCACGCAAGCCACAAACGCAGAGAGGAGACGGCGTCCTGAGACAACCCACCAACGTCAGAACGGGGACTGGGGTCCAGGCGTCTCTGCACCTAACCCACCCCCGTAGGGGCTCGCTCTCCTTAAGGGGGACTAGAAAGCATTAGCTGCTGAGCAATCGAGTCCTTTCTGACAACGTACTTTCTCCAGCACGTTCTGTGAACTACCTCAGCATGTTCTATTCCCACTGTGGCTTCCAGAGGCCAATCTGGAAAAGCAGCCAATTCCACTGCCTGCATCAGACAAACACCGAGCTGATCGGGAGACTTGCTCCCACGCACAGCGGGGCAGAGGCACCTACTGTCTGGCTCGGGGCCACTGAGATACAGTCACGCCTAGGCTCGAGCTCCATCAGCGTTTTCAGTTACGACTGAGCAGCCTGCACTCAGGCCACACAGTCTGCAATGAGCCCTCGACCTCCGCTCCTCGCAACGCCTGGTCGGCCCCCCATCCCTTACCTGGTCGGGGTTGTGCACCAGGGGGCAGTTGTCGCAGTGGTCGCCCACACCGTCCCCATCGCTGTCCCGCTGGTCGGTGTTGTAGACATAGGGACAATTGTCTCGCTCGTTGAAGACATCTGTGGGGTGCAGGGAGAACAGAGTGCACGGGGTTTAGTGGAGGCACGCTGCTCTGCTCACTGAGTTAAACAACGCACAGCCAGACTTCTGTTTAATAAAAGAGAAATCTAAGAAGTCAAAATGTGAAGATTATTAGATTCACAGCAGATTTCCCATTAAAAGGAAAGAAATACAAGCTGGAATCAAGATTGCCAGGAGAAATATCAATAACTTCAGATATGCAGATGACACCACCCTTATGGCAGAAAGTGAAGAGGAACTAAAAAGCCTCTGATGAAAGTGAAAGAGGAGAGTGAAAAAGTTGGCTTAAAGTTCAACATTCAGAAAACGAAGATCATGGCATCTGGTCCCATCACTTCATGGGAAATAGATGGGGAAACAGTGGAAACAGTGTCAGACTTTGTTTTTTTGGGCTCCAAAATCACTGCAGATGGTGACTGCAGCCATGAAATTAAAAGGCGCTTACTCCTTGGAAGAAAAGTTATGACCAACCTAGATAGTCTATTCAAAAGCAGAGACATGACTTTGCCGACTAAGGTCCGTCTAGTCAAGGCTATGGTTTTTCCTGTGGTCATGGATGGATGTGAGAGTTGGACTGTGAAGAAGGCTGAGCGCCAAAGAATTGATGCTTTTGAACTGTGGTGTTGGAGAAGACTCTTGAGAGTCCCTTGAGAGGACTGCAAGGAGATCCAACCAGTCCATTCTGAAGGAGATCAACCCTGGGATTTCTTTGGAAGGAATGAAGCTCCAGTACTTTGGCCACCTCATGCGAAGAGTTGACTCATTGGAAAAGACTCTGATGCTGGGAGGGATTGGGGGCAGGAGGAGAAGGGGATGACCGAGGATGAGATGGCTGGATGGCATCACGGACTCAATGGACGTGAGTTTGAGTGAACTCCGGGAGTTGGTGATGGACAGGGAGGCCTGGCGTGCTGCGATTCATGGGGTCACAAAGAGTCAGACACGACTGAGCAACTGAACTGAACTGAACCCTTAGTTTAAAGCAGAACCGATGCTTGGCGGTCTCTGGATGGTGAGGCACACCAAGGTCAGCACGCGAGTCACTGCAATGTAAACATCTGCATCTCCATGCTGACTGTTTGCCTAACGCCCTCTCAGGAAATCCGCATCGAGCTGCAGGGGACTGGCCAGCCGCCTGGGCTCCACAAACTCATCCACTTCCTATGATTCCAGGAAACCGACAACAGACACTGAGGGGGCTCAGGAGCAGCACCTTACACCCAGAAATCTGAAAATAGATCATGAATTTCGCCAAAGTTATGGAAACTATGAATTAATCTGACAGGTGGGGGATGCCAGGAGAGATTCATGGGGTCACAAAGAGTCGGACACGACTGAGCAACTGAACTGAACTGAACATTGGTGTGTGTCTGTTTGAATCCCTCCTTTCAATACTTTTTGGGCTACCCTGGTGGCTCAGATGGTAAAGAATCTGCCTGCAATACAGGAGACATGAGTTTGATCCCTGGTGGGGAAAACCCCCTGGAGAAGGAAATGGCAACCCACTCCAGTATTCTTGCCTGGGAAATCCAATGGACAGGAGCCTGGTGGGCTGCAGTTCATGGGATCGCAAAGAGTTGGATACAACTGAGCGACTCACACTTTTTGATACTTCTGAGTTTAGAAGTGGAAGTGCTGGTAGTATGGTGAACCTATTGAACCTTTTGAGGAACTGCCATCCTGCTTTCTACAGCAGCTGCACCACTTTACATTCCTACCAGCAGTGTACAAGGATTCCAATTTTTCCCCATTTTCACCTACACTTGTTATTTTCCATCTTTTTGAATAGCCATCCTAATGGGTATGAAACTCTAATTTTTGAGTTGACTTTGAAAATCAATTATACATGAAGCTAATTCAAGAAATACTTTTTAAGCCCCTGTTACAAAGAGAGCACTGTTAACACTCTGAAGGAATAACAAGGATGAGTAAAATACATTGTTGAACCTTTAGGGGATTTGTAATTTATTATTCTCCTTAAAATGTATTTGGGAACAAGTAAGTCAACTTATATTTTCCTTGGGTGGTTGGAGAAACTAATCCAGATATCTTACTCTAATTTATAGAAAATTGGTAGTGGAGATGTTTATTAAACTTATTTTCCAAAGAATACAATCAAATGCTAATTATACAGTTCTTTGGAAGATTTGCAATAAAAGGATTATGTTAGGCAAGGTCTCTAATAAATTTTTTTTTTTCTACAGGTTAGATTTGTTAAAAGAATCCTGATACGTTACTATCATGGCCACTGTTCAGCTCTCTCGCTCTATCAGAATTCACAAGACATCTAAGGTATTTATTAAGAATTAAAAGAAAATCAATGACATTTAGTGAGTTAATTCAGAATCATGACTTTAATCTTTGGTGTTTTTTAAAACAGCAGCTTTATCAGTTAATTGGCACATAATATCCTGGCAGAGTATGTCTACATTTTAACTGGCTAATGGACTGAGGATGTTCAGGAAATTAGAATAGATTCCTACGAAGTAACTTCCTGGGTGCTTGTTTCATGTTTATATATTTAGGCTTTCTAGAGTAAAAGACCACGGGGTCGCTAAGAGTCGGACACGACTGAATGACTTCCCTTTCACTTTTCACTTTCATGTATTGGAGAAGGAAATGGCAACCCACTCCAGTGTTCTCGCCTGGAGAATCCTAGGGATGGGGGAGCCTGGTGGGCTTCCATCTATGGGGTCGCACAGAGTCGGACATGACTGATCCGACTTAGCAGCAGCAACAGCAGCAGAGTAAAAGAGTTTTGTGAAGTTATAAGTCCAGAGAACTACCAGTTGAGGGAAGAGTTCTATATTTCAGGCTCGAAGCATCTTCAGATGAAGGTTCATCTCATGAGACATTCAAAAAATGAAGATCATGGCATCCGGTCCCATCATGGCAAATAGATGGGGAAACAATGGAAACCATGACAGATTTTATTTTCTCAGGCACCAACATCACTGCAGATGGTGGCTGCAGCCACAGAATTATAAGATGCTTGCTCCTTGGAAGAAAAGCTATGACAAACCTAGACAGAGTATTAAAAAGCAGAGACATTACTTTGCCAACAAAAGTCTGTATAGTCAAAGCTGCCATTTTCCCAGTAGTCGTGTATAGATGTGAGAGTTGGACCATAAAGAAGGCTCAGCGCCAAAGAATTGGTGCTTTTGATCTGTGGTGTTGGAGAAGACTCCTGAGAGTCCCTTGGATTTCAAGGAGATCAAACCAGTCAATCCTAAAGGAAATCGATCCTGAATGTTCAATTAGAAGGACTGATGCTGAAGCTGAAGCTCCAATGCTTTGGCCGCCTGATGTGACGAACTGACTCATTGGAAAGGACCCTGATGCTGGGAAGATTGAAGGCAGGGGAGAAGGGGACGACAGAGGACAAGATGGTTGGATGGCATTACTGACTCCATGGACATGAGTTTGAGCAAGCTCCAGGAGATAGTGGAGGACAGGGAAGCCTGGCGTGCTGCAGTCCATGGGGTTGCAGAGAGTCAGACACTGAGTGACTGAACAACAGCAAGAGTGAAAGAAATTAGAAACAAAAAAAAGATTTAAAGAGAAAGGTTCTTTGTTAGACATTCACTTCCTGACACAATTAGGAAGCTTCTGATACACACTGATGCAATTATAAGAACTGAAGGAGAGGGCACTGAGAGAAACTAGGACCCTGGGGGAGCACGCCGGGGCCAGGCAGCCTTGCTGGGCTCCCCTGGGCAGTTTATCTTGTCCCATGACAGCCATTAATGAACCATTCATTTATTCATTGAGAGCTCAGTATTATGTAATATATATGTAACACTGTGTTCTTTTCTGAGAGAATTAAAAAAAAAAAAAAAGAATCTTCATGTTCCAGAAGTTTATAATCTGGTTGGGGAAATGACTTACAGGAGGTAAGTCAATATACAATGCAGTATATGCATTAAATATTTGTGACAAGAGTGAAACAACAAATGATAGAAATTTAGAGGTTTTTGTATAGGCTAGAATGGTTTGTATATTCCTCAGGAAGGAGACAAGATTTAAGGTGGGCCTTAAATAATGGAAAGGATTAGGATGGAGGAGAGAGAAGAGAATTCCATGAGGAAAAACTAGCATATGCCTTGGCTCAAATAAGTAGTGAGCATGGCATGTTTCAGAGAGTAACAAAGAACCCATCCTTACTGGAGTGGAGCTTCATGTCGGACAGAAGTAGGAAAATTCATTGAATAGGAACTTTGGGGACAAATTAGTGTGGATCTTAAAAGCCAGGCTAAGTAAGGAACCTATGCTTTATTCTGCAATCAAAGGAAAGTCAGCAGTTTTACCAGGACAGTTGAGTAAATTACTGTTTTAAGAATATTAAGCTATAGCAGAGGTAGGAAGGATTAAGTTGAAGGAGAATTAGGGCAGAGAGAAAGCTGTCATCTTTCTGGCTTGAATTCAGTATATTCAACAAGCAGACTCCTGATCTCATCGGATTTCCTAAGTGTGCTTCCTTCCTGGGGTGAAAATGCTGAGCTGGGTAGATGAATTGCAATCAGTTTGGCAGTTATTTTTTGCACTGTCAATTAACAAATTGACCTTTTGATATAAACAGATCTTTGTCTTTGTAGTTTGGACTGCATGAACTACTTCTCCCAGCAAATTTCAAGTGACTGTATGATTTTGCTATTTTTTTTTTTACTGAAAACAACAACAATTACTATAGAAGCTAACATTTATTCAGCACTTACATGTGCTAGGCACTGTGCCAAGGGCTTGGTATTATTATTTCAATTAAGCCTTGAAATAAGGAGAAAACTGAAGCTCAGAGAAATACTGTAACTTGCCATAGGACTTCCCTAGTGGCTCAGATGGTAAAGAATCTGTCCTCAATGTTGAAGACCTGGGTTCAATCCCTGGTTTGGGAAGATCCACTGGAGAAGGCAATGGCAACCCACTCCAGTATTCTTGCCTGGAGAATCCCGTGGACAGAGGAGCCCAGTGGGCTACAGTTTATGTGATTGCAAAGGGTTGGACATGACTGAGCAACCAACACACATACATGTAACTTGACAGCTGAGCTCTAGAGTCCACGGGGTCACAGAGTCGGACACACTGAGCGGCTCACACACAGATAGCTTGACAGTTGAGCTGTCCAACGTAACTTATGTCATTAGCACACTTTCTTATGAAAATAACTTGTAATAGTGTTTTCTATTATTAAGCCACAGTATTTCCATGTATTAGACATTTATGAAACTGTGCATGATACCTCTTAAAATATTAGACCAGTTGAGCTGAGAAAAAAATTCCTGGAGTATAGAAAAATAACAATTCTAGAGGCCTTTTCCAATCATTGATCTTCATTACTACAAATGGCCCTTTTGATTCCATATTTAAAATAAATGTCTTTATATTTTTAGATTATTAATTTTACAGATGGTTATTACTTAAGTATTGTCTCTAAGTTTTGGCATGTTTTCAGTAAGTTATTATATATACATATCATGCCAGCTATTACCCAATTAACCCCAAAGAACCTTAATTTCTCAGAATCTATGGGTACAAAAAGCAATTTTCTGTAAAATTTTAGACACTTACATGCAGACACGTGCACATTCCATATCAGACTCCCTTTAGACTGTGATCTTTCCTACTTCTGCTATAGCTTAATATTCCTAAAACAATTATTCTACTGGCCCAATCAAACCTGCTGCCTTTCCACTGGTTACAGAATACAAATAAAAAGCGTTAGGTTGGTTTTAAGATCTCTATTAATTCCCCCCCCCAAATTCCTCTCATACATGCAAGAGTAATAATTATATCTTTTTAAAACCTGAACATAATGTGGTTTGACCAAAAGGATGAACTGAGAATTCATTTTCACTATATAGTGTACCCAAGAAGCAGCTTAAACTGCAAAATCATGTCCAGAATGTCCAGAAGACATTCTAGAACCAGATCTAGATACAGAAAAGCTTTGGGGGCATTCTCTTTCATCTAAAGGTGTATTCGTGGGTAGTACCTGCCTCCAAGTAACAGAATTACTAAACCTGAACAGTTGAAACTGCATACCATAGTTTAAAGACCCCTGAATTTGAACAAGGTTATTGGAGCTTTACCATCCTGACTTCCAGTAACATGGATTCATCTCACTTGCTTTGTGTCTGGAGCAAGCATGCAGTAGTGCTCATTAGTGCCAGGTTTCCTGTGCTCAGCTTCATGTGAGAGAGCCACCTACATTGCAGAACTTCTGCTTAAGCAAAGCACAGCAGGTGAAAGTACGTGGCAGCAGAATAGTCGATGACGAGCAGTTGCATGTGGCTAGAGAGTAGGGTGTGTGGGAGAGGATGAAGAGGGGGCTGCGAGATGAGGCAAGAAAACTGGGCAAAGATAAGGTTTTGACAGTTCTCAAATGCCATACTTGAACTCTATCCTGTGTGAACACTGGAGTGTCACGATAAGATTTATATTCTTTAAAGTTAATGATGACGGCAACATGAAGGACAGATTAAATGAAAAGAACGATTGGCAGGGAGGTCAGAGGCTACTGCAGTAGTAAAGGGGAGAAATAAGCACGTCCTGAGCCAAGTCAGTGAGAAGAGAAAGGAGAAAACGAGTCGCTTCTAGATAGAATTAAGAGCACTGTGTGATTGGATATGGAGTATGGAGGCGGGCGAGAAGCCAAAGATGACTCTGCGTCTGGCTTGGATGATTTGACTGAAGTGGACACTGATTCATTTGTTTGAGATTGAAACTTGGGATCAGGTTTCAGTCAGGGTGAGAGAGAGAAACTGAGTTTGAGAGGTCTACAAAGTGGTCTGGGCATAGATGCTGGGAAAATAGACATGGAAGTCAAGCTCAGAACAGAAATAAGGACATTTTCTCTGTACTGGCTGCAGGTAAAGCAATGAGACTAGACGAAATGACTCAAGAAGAGAGAGCTATGGAAAGAGAAGAGACTGGAGACAGATTTCTGGAGTGGGAGCAACACCCAGAAAATGCAGAAAAACTGAAGAAAAAAAAAAAGAGACTGAAATAGCTATGGAGGATAGATGGGGGAAAAAAAAAACAAGAAAATAGTGTTATGGAAGCTGAGAGCGAGTGTGGGCAAAAGTGTCAGACGCTGCAGTAGAGTCGCATAGTATGGGGACTGAGATGAGGCTAGTGATAGGATGTGCTTGGCGACTGGAGAGGAGAGGACAGAATGGAGGGGTGAAGGGTGGGTTGCAGCGCCTTCTGAGGAGTGTGTGAAAGGGAAGATCACATCATCAAAGTCCCAGTTTTGCCTCAAATCCACAGATTATTGTAAAAGAAATTATATTAGTCTTGACTTACTTGAATACCTGTCTCTACCTTTCTTCTCTACCTTGCCAGTGAAGATCTAATTTAAAGCAATATTCAAAGCCTTGTTTCCTTTTGATTATCTCGAAAGGTATCAGATGAGGTCTTGAAAAGTCTTTCCATTTTGTTGTGGTAATGATATGATGGGCTGAATATATTAAAGAATACTAATCTTTTTCATTTTTTCTTCCCTCCTAGAAAACAGTTTTCCCATCTCAAATCACTAATGAGCATGAGTCACTGATAATGGTGAAGAAACTTTTTGCTACTTCTATCTCATGTATAACGTATCTACGGGGCCTATTTCCAGAGAGCTCTTACGGAGAACGCCATTTGGATGGTAAAGTCTAACTAAATGGTTACTTTGGCTGGTGCAGCCCTTTCCCTCTATTTGGCAGGAGTAAAACTTTAATTTCTCATGGAGTGTGCTAATTCCAGGTCATGGGCCTGTTTGTCAGGATCAATTTGCTAATTCATTTTCCATTTTAATTTCACTTTGTGTAGTGGTTTTACTTGTAGGAACCATTAGTTCCTGGCTAGATACCAAATGACAGGCTGAAGAAAAAAGAAGTCTGTATGGACAAGCGCAGTAATTCTACACTACACCTACAAGAGCAGCGGCCAGGCTGAAATCTCTGTGGGTGCTGTACGTTTGCGCTATTTTGTGTCTCAACCTTGAGAAAGATTTCTGCATTGAAGAACTTTAATTGAGAAGTTTTTAAAAATTCTTTCTGTTCACATATAGAAATAAGCTCGAAAAAAATGCATACCCATCCCAAACCCAACTATTGATTGACATGGAGATGTCAACGATTACTATTCCAATCAGTTCTGTCCTTTTCTCAATTTTCTCTTTTCTAGTTTTCTTCCTTTTATTTCTTCTGTCCTTAAATTTGTGACCTAATTTCCTTGCATTACAAGCTGCTTCTGTCTCCTTTCTTTCTCTCGTATTAAGAAGAATGTACCTAGCTAGGACTCTTCAGGTTTTCAAAAATCTTATTTTTTTAAAAAGCTAGATTGTGATAACCATTCAGAAAATCTTGCTGATTTGTCACCAAAGTGGGAAAGTATCATTTGGAAAATAAATATAGAGGGCTACAAGTTTCCTTGTAGGATGTTATTTTTCAAAATCTAATTTTACTTTGTTTCCACATCTGTATTTAATGATAACTTAGGCCTCATTCCAATTTATTTTTTCTTAAACACCATTTGCTTTTCTACATGAGCATCAATGAAATCCATGTGTGCTGTAAACACAGAAGCATATTTGCAGTTGTGACAGCCTCATTTCCGTGGTGCTCTTCTGGCCAGGATAGAAATCTGTAATAGAATGTTTCTAGCAGCATATAGTTGCTGTTCCTCCTCTTGTTTGGAATATAGAATTGGAGAAAGACACGTTTGGGGTAATTAATTAAGCACTTACTGTGTGCCAATCACTAACTTATGCATGGAGGGCAGTACCATTGTTTACAGCTTTATTTTTTGTGATAGTTTTAATGGAAGCTATATATTTTCCTCTCAGTGTTTGTACGTAAAGTAGCACATGACATCAAAATACCCAGTAATGATTTTCATATCCCTCCACAGCAACAGAGGTAACATCAGTTTTAGAATAGGAAAACACTATGAAAAGGTGAAGTGATTTATACAAAGTCATACATGAATCAGTAATCAATTTTAGACTAATCTAAACCAAACTTTTAATGCTTTTCTTATTCTTCCTTCCTATAGTAAGGTGGTTAAATTTCAGATGGAAATTAATATCTGAAAATAACCCAGGAAAAATTTTTTTATCCTTTTTTTTCCCCCACTGAGAGAGGTACCAGATAAGTGATTTGAGATTGAGGTGTATATTTTAAATTGCTTGATATAGCTGGTCTCAGTACTACTTTATGATAACTTAAAATTCAGCAGAAGCAGAGAAGTGACACATTGATTTCACAACCAACTCAGTTGTGTACGCTGTAGAAGAGGAGACTGCTAATCTATAATAAAGATGGGAACTAAGCCAATTATCAACATAGGATTTGTTTTAAAATTAGACATTTAGAGATTCAAAATGTTTTTATAAGCTATAAAACTAAGTAAGTGGTATAAATCATGAAAGGAAATACCCTTATTTAGCATGGACAATTTTAGTACAGCAAACTATGTTTCTATTTTTATAGACCCAGTTTAAAAATCCTCCGAGAAGATAAAAAATGTCCTGGGTCACTGCATATTATCAAGTGGTAAGTAACTGAAATTCCACCAAAGTTGAGCAACATTATTTTTATTATGGCTGAAATTACCCATAAGACTTTATTTGGTAAGATCGTTTCCTTAAAACTGTTGCCGTCTTCCTTTCTGTCTTTCTTTTCATGTTTTTTTTTTTTTACAACTTCCTAGAAATGTGTAACAATTATCCAATATTATTTTAAGGTACTGATTTAGTTTTTTTTTTTTTTAAGACTACAGACTTTATACAAGGAAGAAAAATATCAATCAAAATTTGATTACTTATCAAATACATGTCAGTGTGCTAAACATTATAGGATGCAAAAAGAAAAATAAGATGTGGTTTCCTACCTCAAAACTTCTTACCTATTATTTATTATAAGTACTGTTAATACATTAAGACATACTAGGAGTTTCTAGAAAATGATTAAATGGGTGAAAGGTGAGATGGTTATCAACTTAAAGTATTTCAAAGCAAAAAAAGTTTTGTACTTGGAATTCTTTTTGGCTTTGCGTCTGATCCAAATTGACATCAAGCATTTATTTCTCGACAGGATTCAAGGTTGTTTTGATGCCTTGGAAAAGAGATACGTAAGAACGTTTTTAAATTTATACCAGGATCAAAGACTCACCCTTTATCCCTTTAAGAGAAGATTTTAGCCTTTATTTTGTTGTTGTGTTTTAACAGTACACCAGTTCCTACATAGGCCTACATAGGCCTTCATGAACCAGTTTCTTTTTACTTTGCGTCTCTGTTGTCCTGTTGATGTCTCATTTACATCAGTTAGAATTGACACCCTCAGTGTTCTCTTGTACATACTCATATCTTTTTGACCACAGAATTTCCTCTGAAGTCACTGGAAGAGATCCACAGGATGTGGGACGGGGAGACAAGAATCTGGCATTTAGCACATTGAGCTGCTTCAAAATAGTGGTGATGCAATGTGCAGATATGAAAGGGAAAAATGGAATTGAAACTTGATTTGTATTCTTTGTTAGTTATTTCATTATCTATGTTTGACACATGTATATAACCTGTTCCCTCAAAGTAGCTGGTATTATAACTTGAGTTTTTAAAAATGCAGCCTGAATTTTAAGTGCATTAGGTTTTGCTCACTGCCCAAGACAGCTGCGAAGGGCATAAACATTAGAAGCTCCAGCCTAGTGGAAGAGATAATTTAATAAATGAACTCTGCACCGCTGCTTCCTCCTTTTCCCCATCTGTGTCTTTTTACCCCTTCTCAATTCCTGTTCCTTTAAGAATACTTAAGGTGAGGAAGCCTTACATTGGATTATTTAGTTGCACTGATATATTTCCTTTTTCATTGAACAGTTATTACTTATGAGTTACTCAACACTGACCAGGAGGTTGAGGAATGCAAGAATAAAACAGGTTTGAGATTGTGCACATAAAGAGCTTATGAGCAAGGCAGAAGATGAATGGCATTCATATGCACAGCTGATGATCAGCTGGTGAACACTGGGCGGCTGTACCTTTCCTTAAAATACTGAAGTACTCTATATCCAGTGCTAAATAAATGCTTCTCTGAGGCCCCAGCGACTCCCACCGTGTCCTCCCCCTTACCCCACCAGTCTCTGGGGAGTCTGGGATCTCCCCAGACTGTTCCATAACCTAGCAACTAAAGGGCTGACAGCTGGCTCAGGGGGAGCTTCCAGGAACCCAGCCTAAGGCTAAGCTGGCACCTTTTCTGATTGGTCTCTATCTGTGCCAGGTTGGGCTATTAAATTTTGAGTTTTTTCATATCAGTTTGATATTTTTATTTGAAAAATCATCTTTATCACAAGTATAAATAATCATAATATTCATTAGAAAGTGATGTAATGCCAAAGGCAAGACACTGATCATGTGCAAAGGAAGTATGGAAAAGGTGGGATTACAGCCAGTGAGAGGCATGAGGGAAGTCTTTGGGAGAAAATGACTCCTGAGATTTGAAGGCCCTTAGTATTTAGATGGGTTGAGAGGGGTAGAAGGCCATCCCAGTACACCAAACAGCACTCATTCATTCTCCTGTCCATTCACTGAGCAACATTTCTTGAGTGTCCATCATTGAGGGGCAGTGCAATGTAGGTAAGAGCTCAAGGCCTGGAAAAAGCCAGCCTGAAGTGAATCTTAGTTCTGCCACTTAATTCCTGTGTCTTGGCATGTAACCTACCTCTTAGGGTTTCTTTACAGTAATATTAGAACCTACCTCAGGGTTGTTTGAGAATTAAATGAGTTAATAATCCAAGGCAGCAGTTTTCAAATGTTAGCTTGCATCAGAGTCACCTGGAGGGCCTGGTAAAATACACATTGCCAGGTTCCACCCCCAAATTTCTGGTGTGAGAATTTTCGTTTCAGATAAGTTCCAAGTGATGCTGAGACTGCTTTCCTAGGGATGACACTTTCTAAGGCATCACTCTCACCATTGTTCACCAAGTTCAAGCCACACAGGGATTCTAGAACATGCTGAGTGCCTTTTACCTTTGTACATATTGTTACTTTTCCTGCAAAAGTTTCTTCCCTACCCCACACCCTTTACCTGGCTAATTCCAATTTATCCTTCATGTCCCAGCCTAAATGTTTACTTCCTCCGAAAGGCTTTCCTTGACAAGCCCCGGCCCCCTGCCACCCTTCTCCCAGCCTAGATTGTCCATCTGTTTAATGTTCACAGCCTAACTGCTTCATAGCAATTAACACACTTGTGATGATGTACCTATGTGTGTGGGGTTTTTTTTTTTTTTTTGGTCCTCTCCTGCTGGTCTGCTTGTTCCCTGAGATCAGGGGCCATTTCTACTTTTGAATGAATGAATGAGCTATTAATTAAATAATGCAAGTTAGAGTTTCACTGGGTAGTCTTAAAATCAATTGTATGCAGTAACCAAAATGGCCACACAGCGTCGCTAAAGTTTTAGTCCTTCGGGTGAAACAGGTGAGTAATTTGCTACGAAGTTATGGTCCTGAAAAGTTTCTCATCTGTATCACAGTGTTTAAAAGCTTGTGATAGACTTGATTCTGTCTCGTATCTATGTATTCTGTTATTCTTTCAAACAGAGAGGATCTGATTTGTAATGTATACGTAGGGAGGGCAGGGGTTTTGTAGAACTCATATCAGACTTCAGATTTTTAACTCTAGTAGATTCCTTCCAAGGGCAAAATGTTTTAGAGATGCTTATGGCATGTTTAACTCTTATAATGAAATATTTTATGTATCTTTTGCCTCCCAAACTAGAATGTATAAGTATAGTTATCTTTTTTTTTTTTCATCCTTCCCCTCCCCAGCAGAACCTTGGGTATGTAATAGACACTCACTTGGATGAGTGGATAATCAGTATCCATTTCTCTGACCTTCTGAATATTTTTTCTACCCAAATTGTTGGAACATCTCTGATGTCATAGTTTAACTAGACTTTATTGAAGAAAACAGTAACACAGGTGCAAGGATGTAGTAATGACAGTCTTCTTTTCTCTTAAAGCTACATATGGCAGTGCTAACAGTAAGTACACGTTTAAAGGCTAAGCCTCTGTCTCTGCTTCATTGTCTTTTGGCAAGTGAAAGGTGAAACAGTGTACTCTCTCCCATCGTTCCTGAATTTCATTGTCTGTCCTGTGACATTTTGGAATGAAAAAAAAAACTCTATCAAAACTTTTACTAAAATGTCACAGTCTATATATTTCTTTGGCATATTATAATAACTGAGGAAATATATAGGATATACTATCCGTTCTGTCTACAAGCTATCAAGATTTCATTTTCTGAGTTACTTTACAGACTCACAGTTCCTTGTTTTTGAAGTTTTGCAGACTTTTCTGAAGTTTTGTATACTGCTGGGTATAGCATGGTATATGTCATTAAGAACAGAAAGAAAATGAGACAATACTACTGACAGTCTTAGATATATAAATTATTTTAAAAATTTAAAACCATAACCAATTATTTAGAATTTATTTATAGCTCAGTTACAGTAATTATAAATACCTGGCTATCAATTTCCTTATAGTCAATGTTCATGGAATACTCTAAAGCCTATGTTCACAAAATTAAGCTTATTCTACCTCTAGCTTGAAATATATATCTCAAGATATATATAATCTATGCATATATGTATTTCAGTACTCAATATAGCACAAATTGAACTCTTCACATAGCAAATGTATTCTGTGAGGAGTAATCTAGTTTCAGAAATTAAATGCTGTTTATTTTTCCTTAAATAGCTTTACACAAATCCCAAGGAACCTGAGGTAAGAACATAGAGAGAGATGGGCAGTATATGTATATTTAAATATGTTTACCTGAGTTGAGGCCATAGATTATGTCACTAGACTACCAAATGAGCAAAGTAACTCATAGTGAGCTGTTTCTGTGTGTTTTATTATAAATGTCACCAATTCTTTATTATGCGATTTAAAAAAACTACCTAGCAGTACTGGGAAAAAAACATTGAGTGGAACTGAAGCCTATTCCCTAACACCTTAACAGTAAGAATCTGATTTATGAAGACCACATTTCCTTTTCATTTTGATTGATGCTGAATCCTTTCTATTTGTGGTCTTTGGGGCATAAAAATGCTAAACCCTTTTTTTTTTTTAAAGACTGACTAAATTCCCCCCCTCTGACCTTCTCATAGGTTTCCAAGCCTTACCTTTTTCCTTCTCTCTGTAAATTTCTTGCCTCTGCTTATTGAATCCTACTCATCCTCAACGCCAACTCATGTCTGAAACTTCCATGAGAGCCTCTTTAATTATTTTGTTGACACAGAGTTCTTCCTTCTCTGAAGCCCCTTTTCCAGCAGGACCTCACAATTCAACACTCTTAATTCCTGTAGATTACTTTATCTTCCTCGCCAGACTCTGAATTCTTGAGGACAAGGGTCTTATCTTCTTTTCATCCCCCAGAGTGATTGTCGTCGTACTGAGTACACAGTGGTTACCTGTGCTGCTTTGAACAGCAGCCGAGGTCACAGCACAGGAATGGAGGGAGATGCCCTTCCTCCTTTCTTCTCATTCTGACCTCTGTTTTCCTCTCAGCTTTCTTTCCTCCTCCCCTTTCCTTGCTTTCAATTTTCTCCCCTAAGCCTATGAATTTAGCCTAAATGGTGACCTTCACAACTAAGCTGAGCACTTTTTTAGCCTTTACTATTCACTCTTTGGCAAGATTATAAACAGCTGTTTGAGCAAGGCCGAAGAAAACTGGTGCATGCAGGTGGGTAACAATTCCTCAGTGCCCAAGCTACCTCTGTATATCTCTATCTGTAGTTTAGTTTTCAGGGTTTTTTTCCAGTACATTTGAAAAGTTTCTCAAAGTAAGGCCTCCAATAAATTGTTAATAAATTTGTCATGTCCTTCATGCAATAAATTAACTAAGTTTTCTTCTGCATGCCAAACTCCTGGTCTGAAATTTTTTGAGGCTTTTTTAGGTAGTATGATGCTTAGGAAATTGGGCTTATCTACAGAAAAATATTACAGAGTGGGAAGAAAACTGTTAAATGAAATTTGATGTAGGCAATATATATAATAAAGTTAGAAAGCAAAATCAGCTTATTATATAAGTTCTAAGCCATCATTTATGACTCAGAAAAAATATTCTGAACTCTTACATATTGTTTCCTATAGCAATGATCCCTAACCTCTGTGTTCATGGGACACTTGATTACTAGATAATTTGGTGGCATGTTTAAGAGGATTAAAAGCCTCAGAAAGACTCCACACATCTCAGCAATAATTATGGTATAACTATGGCACAGCGATGGTCATAGCCTGAGAGTATCCATGGGTTACACTGTTTCATGATTGCTCTTTAGCATCAAGACACTGAGAGAACTATTTACGTCTTTGATCTCACTCTTTCATATACTCTCAAAACAACATTCTCACATAAACAGTCTTATCTAATATGGTGCCATGTTTCTTAACTCATATTGGTAGAAGCATAGCCTCCCTTAAGCAGAATTGCACAAATAATAACAACATTAATATTTACCTGAAGCAAAAAAGCGTGTTACACATGGACTCAAATTTGCAGTGCTCCCATGAAGAGCTGTCGCGGTACGCCAGTTGGGAACCTCTGGCTTAGACAAGTGTGCTCATTTGTCCAGGGACCAGCGGAGGCGGGGCCGCTGCGCAAAGCTGTGCTGCTTCTGTGCCTGAGCTTTGTCCTGGTTGCTCCATCTCGAGAAAGATGAACTGACAAAAGCAACTAAAGCAGTGAAGGGGGACAGTGAGGCTTTTCTGCAGACGCATGCTGCAGAATGGGTGGACGGTGTTAGTAAGTATAACCTGACACATGATAGACCCACAAAGAATGACTGTATTTGAATAAAAGACGCTTGTGCCTTGGAAGAAAAGCTGTGACAAACCTAGAGAGTATAAAAAGCAGAGACATCACTCTGCCAGCAAAGGTCCATATGGTCAAAGCTATGGCTTTCCCGGTGGCCATGTATGGATATGAGAGTTGGACCATAACGAAGACTGAGCGCCAAAGAACTGATGCTTTAGAGTGTGGTGTTGGAGAAGGCTCTTGAGAGTCCCTTGGACTGCACGGAGATCCAACCAGTCCATCTTAAAGGAAATCAACCCTGAATATCCATTAGAATGACTAATGCTGAAGCTGAAGCTGCAATACTCTGGCCACCTGATGTGAAGAGCTGGCTCGGAACAGAGCCTGATGCTGGGAAAGATTGAGGGCAGGAGGAGAAGGGGGTGACAGGATGAGATGGCTGGATGGCATCACCAACTCAATGGACATGAATGTGAGCAAACTCCAGGAGATGGTGAAGGATAGGAAACCATGGCATGCTGCAGTCCATGGAGTTGCAGGGTTGGACACGACTGACACCACAACACAGATCTTGCCGTTTCGCCATCTGGTTTTCTTTGGGACTATTAGAGGTGGCCAACACCACTTTCAATAGGTCATTTCAGGAACTGAAATACAGAGGGTCCCTGTTTCTAGCCACAGTATACTTTTGGAGACTTTTAATTCTGTAAGATGAAATCCAATTGAATGTCAGCTCTATCCTGGCTGACTATTTATTCATTCAGCAAGTATTAATTAGGTTCCACTTACGCTTACTCCTTGGAAGAAAAGTTATGACCAACCTAGATAGTATATCAAAAGCAGAGACATTACTTGGCCGACTAAGGTCCATCTAGTCAAGGCTATGGTTTTTCCTGTGGTCATGTATGGATGTGAGAGTTGGACTGTGAAGAAGGCTGAGCGCTGAAGAATTGATGCTTTTGAACTGTGGTGTTGGAAAAGACTCTTGAGAGTCCCTTGGACTGCAAGGAGATCCAACCAGTCCATTCTGAAGGAGATCAACCCTGGGATTTCTTTGGAAGGAATGATATTAAAGCTGAAACTCCAGTACTTTGGCCACCTCATGCGAAGAGTTGACTCATTGGAAAAGACTCTGATGTTGGGAGGGATTGAGGGCAGGAGGAGAAGGGGACGACTGAGGATGAGATGGCTGGATGACATCACTGACTCAATGGACGTGAGTCTGAGTGAACTCCGGGAGTTGGTGATGGACAGGGAGGCCTGGCGTGCTGTGATTCATGGGGTCGCAAGGAGTCGGACACGACTGAGTGACTGAACTGACTGACTGAACTATGTGTCTGACACACAGGAGTTAATGGGATAGATAAGGTCCCTGCTGTCTGGAAGCTTACATTAAGCTTATGAAGGAGGATAAACAATAAACAAGTAAAAGTTAGCAACAGTTTTGGATACATCATAAAGCTATGAAAATAAAAGAAGGTGGTATGCTGGAGAGTGCCAAATGGGAATGCAGGAAAAAAGATTGAAGAGCAGTCCCTGGAAGGTCTCCCTGAGGGGCCACTGTTTGAGCTGAGACTCAGTGGCCAGAAGAGCCGCCCTGTGCAGGCTTGTGAAAGGCAGCAGCATGGGGCTGGCGTAACAATGCAGGCGTTAGTGCTGCAGATGCCAGTCAGACCCCAGCGCTGCTCCTCACTAGCTTCGTCTAATGGTGTAGTGCCTGCTCCCAGTCTGGCTACGTAAGAATGAACAGATGTAGAGCATTTAGGGAAGTGTCCAAGGATGATTACTATCATCAGCTGGAGACAACATACCCCAGAGGGCAGTTGTGTGAAGGCCTGAAGGCAGGAAGGCATCTGTATGTTCATGGACAGAGAGGCTGCCCTGGGCCTGGAGCTGGGTGAGTGGGGTGGAAGGAAGAGGCAAGAGAGAAGTTCAGAGAGGTGAGCAGGGCACAGATGAGTTAGGCCAGTGGACCAAGGTAAACCAGATTTTATCCTGAGGGCAGTGGGAAACCATTAACAAAGGAGCAACACGGTCTGATTTGCATTTTCCAAACTCTTTTTGGCCATAGAACAGAGAATGAATTTGGAGGAGGAGGAATAGTTTGGAAGCAAGCAGATCAGATGGAAAGAGCTGGTCTTGGCTTGGATGGGGTGAAGAGAATGGAGGTGAAGAGAACCAGATGGCCTGGGGATGTGCTTTGGAGACAGGCCTGAAAAGTCTTGCCCAGTGGGTTGGAACATGGAGGGAGAATGAAAGGCTGTATATGTTGCTGTTGTTCTGGTCCATGTGGATACATTCAGTATGATTAATAGAAACCATTGGTGAGCAGCTTAAAGGCTCATCTTTATTAGGCAACACATTAATCTGAAAAGCAGGAGAATGTTTTATGAGGTGTTAAGAAGAGACTAGTGCCTGCTGTAAATAAACCTTCTTTGATCAGTCAGACACAGATTGAAGTTATTAAGGATGAGCATCTTCTGTAAAACGATTGGACTTCCCTGGTGGCTCAGACGGTAGAATCTGCCTGCGATGCAGGAGACCTGGGTTCAATTCCTGGGTCAGGAAGATCCCTGGAGAAGGGAATGGCTACCCACTCCAGTATTCTTGCCTGGAGAATTCCATGGAGCTAGAATTCCATGCAGCCTGGTGGGCTGCAGTCCCTGGGGTCACAAAGAATCAGATACAACTAACACACACAGTGTAAAACAATTACAAACATGACTCTTTTATCAGTTGCCCTATAGACCAAATAAGAAAGTGTCAATTTTTTTATCAACCACTACAAGATCTACTCTTAATACAATTAAAAGATAGCTTGGAGCATCAAAAAGCTAGAGCTGGTTGGGAAACATGGGCGGGCAGGAAGAACAGGCATGTTTACCTGACAGGGCAACTACACCCTCATCCACGAAGAAGGGTGTTGTGTATCTAGCCTGTCTGGAGGAAACCTGTTGCCGTAGGCTCTTCCGGTCTCATACATCTCTCCTATTGGACTCACGAAGCAGCCTTCTGATCTTGGTTTGATTTCTCAAATAGATTGTTCTGCTAGAAAATTTTTTTTCTCTTAAAATTAACTCCATTACAAATTAGTCTTTTAAGAATGTAAGCAGCATGAGCCAGTATTCCCAGAACCCGCTGACTGTGATTAATGGGACACCAAATCTCAGATAGAAACAGGTAACAAGAACGTTGTGATTTTTGCCTCATCAATCTAGCATTCCCATTCCCACACTGTCAAGGAAGAAAACACTGAAACAATGAAGGAAGAGTCTTTTTTGTGTTCTGACTTAAACTCACAGCCTTTGCCTGTCTGTCTTCAGCGCCTTCTCCAGCTCTGTGGATAGATTGCTGTTGACTCTTTAGCAACGAAGGGGTTGAGGTGGGCCCCATGCAGTAGAAGGCCATGTGTGATCCGTGGCAGGCCCTCCTCGCACAGAGTTCCTCTGTGCCCTTGGTTCTGCGTCCTCTGGATTCAACAATCATGCATCACATACAGCTGTAGTATTTACTATTGAAAAAAATCCATGTTTAAGTGGGCCTGTGTGGTCCAAACCTGTGTTGCTCAAGAGTCAACTGTATGTGTAACTGGGTCAAATGTTAGCTTCAACTGCTAGGCGATCATTTTATTTTAAATGGACTACATCTCTCATGAGGAAATCTGTCCCTCTCTATTTCTAGCATATTTATTTATGTTTGTCTCTATTTATAGCTAGCAGATAGCAGTGGTTTCTCGTTTTTAGTGCAAGATCACAAAAGTAAAAAATAACAGATCTGATACCACAGACTGGTTCTTTTTCAAAATTTTTCTAGTTTACCTGCTGCCATTGTAGTCTTCCTTGAATTACTACCATCTTAATTACTCTCATGGTTCCCACTTCTCTGAACTCTTAAAATAGCAAGGTGATCTTTAAAAAATGCAAATCACTCCCATGCTTAATACCACTCACCATTCACTTCCTGTTTACTTGGAATAAAGTCCAAGCCTCTTAGTTACAAGGCACCACAACTTCCTCTACAACCTCATCTCCTACACTCTCCCCTTTGCTCACTCATCATCAGCCACTTGGCCTCCTCTGTAATCCTGAAGGAGGCTTCTTTTCCTCCTCTAGAGCGTTAGCCTCGCTGTTTCTTCTGCCTGGGGTGGCCCGAATTCCCCCACATCTGCGCAGGACTGACCCTTGTCAAGGAGGCTCAGCTCAAACACCACCTCATTAGCGAGGGCTTCCTTGGCCCTTCCCAACCCAATCAGCACCTCGGCCTTCCGTCCTCTGTCACAGGCTGTGCTTCATATTGTCCACAGCACTTATTGCTACCTGAAGTTATTATTTGTTTGCTTATTTACTGGCCATTGCTCCCACCAGTCTGTATCCTCCGGAAAAACAGGGACCTCTTCTGTCATGCTCACCACACTGACTCCAGTGCCTGACCCAAAGCAGACATTCAATAAATATCTGCTCCGTGAATGAATGGTTTCTTAGCTGGTTCCACTGTTACAGACCAAAGCCAGGTCAGACACTTGCCTCTGGACTTTCGTTTCTCCAGCTTTAAAGCAGTGATAATAGACTATGCCATCTAACTCATTTTTAGCTTAGAGGAGAAAAACTGTTACCTTTTTATCTGGAGCTATCACTCCTGAATGATGTCGTGCTATAAAACAAACAGGTATGTAGGAGGTGTAGAAGGTGAACAGGGAAGGTGTCTACTGTTACTAGATAAGAAAACACCTGTGACACCTGACGAGTAACACCTGTTACTAGATAAGACGCTCCAGAGATTTCCTGAAAGTAATTTCTTTCTTTCTTCCCTTTGATATTTCTAGAAAGTGACTGAGATATACCAGTTCAAATTCAAATATACAAAAGAAGGAGCCACTATGGATTTTGACAGGTAGAATCTGTTTAATGAACATAAGAAATACTAGGATTGAGGTAAACATATACCTCTTGAAGCCAGAGACAGGCCTTATACTTCCTTGTAACCTCCCCAATAATCTTACAAAAAACTTGCTATTATAAAAAGGGAATGTAATAATTGTTTAAATTTCTGAAATCTGTGGATGAAGGTGGTGGGAGAAGAGGCTTCCTTTGCTTCTTTCCCTCTTCTCCTTGTAGGTGGTATTAGTAGGTCTAAGGGCAGTTAAGTTTAGTGGTCAAGAGTCCTAATTCTTAAGGCAGAAAGATCTAGCTTGGATCCCCAGCTCTGACGTTTCTGGTCATATAATTTTGGACAGAATATTCAGCCTCCCCAGATGTTAGCATTCTCATCCGCACAGTGGAATTAATAATATCTACTTCATATGGTTGCTGTGAATGTTAAATTACAGTGCATAGGTAAAGCTTCACCCGTCCCTGGCAGGTAAGAAGCTCACAGTAAAGGTACCAGGCAGTCACGGTGGTGACGGTGGTGGCCTTTATGGTGGCTGGTGGGTAGCACAGCAGCAGAAATTATATTGATGGGGCTGTGCAGGTGGTGTTGATTGAAGAACTCAGTGAGGCTCTATCTAACCACTAACCCAAAGCTTCTGAACTGCTATGCCAAGAAAGCGATCCGTTCTACCCTCAGAACAGCCAGATGGGGACTGGGATAGGTGAAGCCCCTGCTCTGTTTACCTATAGACACAAATATTCTCATGTGCTTACCCCCCTATGCCATACGAATATAACCACCTATATTGTATCCTTGTATGGAAAAGACTGTAAAGCACTGCATTTTCCCATCAAGTCTAAAACTTTACCTTTTAGATATGCTAGTGGATTAAATAGCAAAGACAGGGACAGTTGCTGCAGAAGGTCCTCAGTTCGTATGGAGATGTTTTACTCCCCTCCCAGCTTTTGGATTCAGATAGAGCTGAGTCTCCCTAATGAGATGGAATACAAGTGGGGCAGGTGGAGGATGGAGAAAAGCCCTGGGTGGTAGAGAGCTCCACCTCAGAGGCATGAGCTCTCTGAAAGGAATCACTCTGAAGAGAAATGTGGCCTCATTCTCAATTTTCCATACGATGAGTTCTCTCATCATTTACTACAAGTTTTACAATTTCTCTCCAAGATTCATACCCTTATAATCCTCTCCCTTGTAAAATTTCCAGACAGCACTAGGATGTGAAGAGGAAGTAGGTTCTAGGAATAAGAACTAAGGTACTAAACATCATTAGCTAACATCTGTATAATACTGTGCAGAGTGTTCAGAGCTTTTCATATATATACTCTTACATAAAACAGCTGCCTTTTGCTCTCTAAAATTCAAATCTGAGTGCCACCGACAACCAGATTAATCTCTTCTGTCGTGAAGGCACATATATCTAGAGGTGAGCAGTTTAACAGAAATGGCCAAATCTTTCTGCTACTCAGGGGAAGAGAAGGTAATGCATACTAGACCAAAGCCGGGCCTTTGTTCGGGTGACTGTTTATACAAAATTACCTTATCCCCTCTTACATAGTAAAGATGATTTTCCTTTTAAAAAACAGTATAAGGAAGTCTTGAATATGATTTTACATGAAACGATTTCCTGACTATGATGTATACTGGAGGATCCATGAACTTCATGGCTATCACCCTTCCCTCTGGTTACTTATTTCAAACTGGCTAGGTCCTGGCAGACAAAACTTTAAGTTGTTCAAAACTGAAAAAGGAGCAAATGTGTTTACTTAATAATGTTTGTTTTATGAATTCACACTACCTCTAGTAGTTCAGTTACTAAGGATTATTTTTCAGTATTGCGTACTTACTACGTGAAAGGCATTGTACAAATATATTGCAGTCATAGTCCTTCCTGGAAACTACTCAAAGGTGAGACTAATCGGGGGGAAATTTTTGGAGAGAAATAAAAAGTGTTTAGAGTTGGAAGGTAATTTAGCCCAATTTGTTCATTCACTCAATACAACAAATGTTTATTGAGTACTTACTGGGGTTGGGCACCAAACTTAGTACTGTGGAGATGAAAAATACAGCCACTCAGTAGAGGGACATATGGTTATACATGGGGGTGAGGGGTGGGCACGACCAGAGAAGACCTCCTGAAGAGATGACACATGAGTGTCAGGGAGACAAGTGGGGAAAGCTCAGTGTAAGCAGAGTGAGCAGCACACACAAATGCATAGGAGTAGGAAGGAAGGGATCAGGGACTAGTTACAGATGAAGGTGGAGGTTGGGGTGTGGCTGGTGAGAGGCCATTGTACACACACTGTTCTCGAATTTCACTGAAAAGTAATGGATACAATATAAGAAACTTAAGAGAGTGACGTGAGTGGATTTTCCTTTTAGGAATATGTATTAGGAGTGGTGTGGAGAATGTTTTGCAGTGTGAACAAGAAGGAAAACAGGAAGAATAGTCAGTCATGGTGATAATCCATGCAAGAGTGAGAAGGGGATGCCTCTGAGAGATACCCAGATGGTACAAAGGCCGGAGATGACGACTGATTTAATTTGGAGAGATACAGAAACATGTGTAAGCTTATCTCACAATGGAGTTAACTGACCTGGTGTGTCTAAGTGACTTGACCGGAGTCATTCAGCTAGTTAGCAACAGAGTCAGTGTTAAATGTCAAGTCATTGTTCTCAGTATTAAATTATGCGGTCATTTATAAATGAAAATTTTAAAAAATGAGGTCACATTTAAAATGCCTTAAGGGAGCTTGCTACTTAACCCCTTTGAACATACATTGCAAAAAGTACAATAACTCTAATTTACATTCTAAAATAGTCTCAAGAGTGTCCTGCGTTTAGTTTATATTTATCTGCTCATACAGTAAAAATTTTTGTTCTTTTTGAAATAGATTTTCAATATTAAGTGTGATTGAAAAGTGTGCTGTTTTCTTATGTGGTTACAGCAGTAACACAAGCTTCGAAAGTGGGACAAGCAGTGAAAATATTAAGAAAGCCAGTGTTCTGCTGATCCGTAAACTGTACATGCTGATGCAGAACCTTGGACCCCTTCCTAACGATGTCATACTGACTATGACCCTCCACTACTACAATGCAGGTAGGTGGGGCCTCTGTCAAATCCCCTCTTTAGTGCTGAAGTAGTATTTTGGATAAACAGAAGGATTTTGGCAAGCCTTTGAAAGAGATGGCTGTTGTCACACATGAAAGACTAACCTGACTTGTTCTCCTGAAACTCACAGTTTTCTTGGTTTTCTGCCCTCTCCATTTTGCAGTGACCCCAAACGATTACCAGCCCCCTGGCTTTAAAGAAGGAGTAAGCTCACACTTCCTGCTGTTCGAAGGGGAGCCTGTAAACCTTCAAGTGGGAATGGTCTCCACTGGCTTTCACAGCATGAAAGTAAAAGTCACAGCCGAAGCCGCCAGAGTGTCTGATCTGGAGAGCAGCCTCTTCCAGGAGGGCGACACGACCGAGATCGCCCACCAGGGCCTCGACTGCGATGAAGAGGAGGAGGAACGCGACACTGACGTAAGGCAAAGCCGCGGCGCCCCTCTACTGCTTCGGCTAAACCCCGCTGACGCGCTTCAGCTCCCGCACAGCTCATATCACAGCATCAGCGTCCAGGGGAGTGTGCTGGGTATAAAAACGAAAACAAAACTAGCCCCGGACCTCGAGTCTGTCTTCTAAAGAAGCACTGTCTTCAAGAAGGAAATATACTTTGTTAAATGAAACTGTCCATGGCTAGGAGGGGAAAATAGACCTTCTGTTGGGCTGGCCAAAGATTTTGTTTGGGTTTTTCCATAGCACCTTATGCAAAACCCAAACAAACTTTCTGGCCAACCCAATAATATACTTCCTTTTACAAAAGGTACCCATGAACTTAGGAAATTTGGGATTTTCTTTAACTTAAAAGAGCATATTAAACATTTAAAAATATTCTAAGTGTCTATTCATACTCAGTGGAAGTATAATTAAGTTCTTGAGGACCAGGGTACAAGTGTTGTGGATAACCCTAAGTTAGAGTGCCTTCATTTCACTGCTGTAGAATATTCTACTCTTGATAGACATTCTTTCTCTTTGTAATTGTTATAAACATTCATGTATGCACCTATACACATATGCAAGAGGTCTCTGAGGACTATTCCAAAGAGTCCTAGGGCTTGCACGTATTCAACTTTCTTAGGTAGTGAAAAACTGTTTTCCAAAATGGTGGTACCAGTTTGTGCTCTGGTACCAGTGGAGGGGTTGCTTGCCATCCTTGACAACACTTAGTGTTACCCACGTTTATGGTTTCTGCCTAACTGCTGGATGTAAATGGTAATGCCTCTTGATTTGATTTTGATTTGCATTTCCCTGATTATTAATGAGTTTAAGCATCTTTCCATATGTATTGGCTGTTGTGGTTTTTTATGTATATAAAGTAACTATTAAGACTTTTATGCATTTTTCTATTGGGTTATTTATCTTTTCCTCATTGATTTAAAAAATAATCCTAAATAATAACTTGTTTCCATTATTTATGTTACAGTATTTTTTTTTTAGGTTTGTGGCTTGTCTCTTCACTTTCTTTAAGCTGCTTTTTGCTAAAGAGACGTTCTTAATTTTAACATAGTCAGACTTTAACAGGTGCTTTTGGATATTAAGAAATCCTTCCTTATCTGAGGTCATTTATGATACTTTATTTTGTTATAAAAGTTTAAGGTTTTTCTTTTTACAGTTAAATTTTTATTCCACTTGGAGTTAATTTTTATTTGTGGGGTAAGCTAGACCAGACTCCTTTTACATTTTAAAACCCAAGTATAATACACATACAGAAAACAACATACATCATAATATATATCTCACACACGTGCTCAGTCATAGCTGACTCTTTGCAACCCCATGGACTCTAGCCCACCAGGCTCCTCTGTCCATGGGATTCTCCAGGCAAGAATACTGGAGTAGGTTGCCATGCCCTCCTCCAAGAGATCTTCCCGACCCAGGGATCAAACCTGCATTTCTTTATGTCTCCTGCATTGGCAGACACATTCTCTACCACTAGTACCACCAGGGAAGCCCATATATCATAATGATACAGCTCAGTAAATATTCACAAACTGAACCCAAGGGAACATTTCATGCAAAGATGGGCTCGATAAAGGACAGAAATGTCTGGACCTAACAGAAGCAGAAGATATTAAGAAGAGGTGGCAAGAATACACGGAAGAACTGTACAAAAAAGATCTTCATGACCCAGATAATCATGATGATGTGTTGACTAATCTAGAGCCAGACATCTTGGAATGTGAAGTCAAGTGGGCCTTAGAAAGCATCACTACGAACAAAGCTAGTGGAGGTGATGGAATTCCCGTTGAGCTGTTTCAAATCCTGAAAGATGATGCTGTGAAAGTGCTGCACTCAATTTGCCAGCAAATCTGGAAAACTCAGCAGTGGCCACAGGACTGGAAAAGGTCAGTTTTCATCCCAATTCCAAAGAAAGGCAATGCCAAAGAATGCTCCAACTACCGAACAATTGCACTCATCTCACATGCTAGTAAAGTAATGCTCAAAATTCTCCAAGCCAGACTTCAGCAATATGTGAACCGTGAACTCCCTGATGTTCAAGCTGGTTTTAGAAAAGGCAGAGGAACCAGAGATCAAATTGCCAACATCCGCTGGATCATGGAAAAAGCAAGAGAGTTCCAGAAAAACATCTATTTCTGCTTTATTGACTATGCCAAAGCCTTTGACTGTGTGGATCACAGTAAACTGTGGAAAATTCTGAAAGAGATGGGAATACCAGACCACCTGACCTGCCTCTTGAGAAATCTGTATGCAGGTCAGGAAGCAACAGTTAGAACTGGACATGGAACAACAGACTGGTTCCAAATAGGAAAAGGAGTACGTCAAGGCTGTATATTGTCACCCTGCTTATTTAACTTATATGCAGAGTACATCATGAGAAATGCTGGACTGGAAGAAACACAAGCTGGAATCAAGATTGCTGGGAGAAATATCAATAATCTCAGATATGCAGATGACACCACCCTTATGGCAGAAAGTGAGGAGGAGCTAAAAAGCCTCTTGTTGAAAGTGAAAGAGGAGAGTGGAAAAGTTGGCTTAAAGCTCAACATTCAGAAAACGAAGATCATGGCATCTGGCCCCATCACTTCATGGGAAATAGATGGGGAAACAGTAGAAACAGTGTCAGACTTTGTTTTTTTGGGCTCCAAAATCACTGCAGATGGTGACTGCAGCCATGAAATTAAAAGGCGCTTACTCCTTGGAAGAAAAGTTATGACCAACCTAGATAGTATATTCAAAAGCAGAGACATTACTTTGCCGACTAAGGTCCGTCTAGTCAAGGCTATGGTTTTTCCTGTGGTCATGTATGGATGTGAGAGTTGGACTGTGAAGAAGGCTGAGCGCAGAAGAATTGATGCTTTTGAACTGTGGTGTTGGAGAAGACTCTTGAGAGTCCCTTGGACTGCAAGGAGATCCAACCAGTCCATTCTGAAGGAGATCAACCCTGGGATTTCTTTGGAAGGAATGATGCTAAAACTGAAGCTCCAGTACTTTGGGCACCTTATGCGAAGAGTTGACTCATTGGAAAAGACCCTGATGCTGGGAGGGATTGGGGGCAGGAGGAGAAAGGGACGACCGAGGATGAGATGGCTGGATGGCATCACAGACTCAATGGACGTGAGTCTGAGTGAACTCCGGGAGTTGGTGATGGACAGGGAGGCCTGGCGTACTGCGATTCATGGGGTCGCAAAGAGTCGGACACGACTGCGCGACTGAACTGAACCCAAGGACTGGGATGGGAGGTAAGAGAGAGTGCCACCTTCAGTACAGCTCCCTAGATATCTTGCTTGCCTCACCCTATTCCAGCCCTACTGAATACACATGTGAAATCAGCACCCAGATCAAGAAACACAATAGTACCAGCACTCTGAGAAGACTCAGTCCTGCTTTGCAGTCACTGTTCTATTCAACAGGAATATCTCTCTCCTGGCTTCTATTAGAATAGACTAGTTTCTCTTGTTTTTTATTTTATAGATGTGAAATCATGGAGTGTGAAACATTTTTTCACTTCTTCAAGTATTCTGAACATGTTTTTTAGTAAAATATACACATTTCTGGTAGGAGTAAAACTGCTGGGTCACGGGATATGAGTAGCTTTCATAGATACTACAAAACAGCCTCCACAGTGCTTGTGTCAACTTACACTTCCATCAGCAGGTTTTGATTGCTCCACATCCTCACCAACCATTGGCATTTTCCATCTTTTTAATTTTAGCCATTCTGGTGGGTGTGTAGTGGTATGTCACTGTGGTTTTAATTTGCAGTTTCCTGATGACTAAGGAAGATGAGCACCTTTTCATATGTTTCTTGGCCATGTTGGATGTCCTCTTTTGTGAAATTTCTTTTTAAGTCTTTTGTCATTTTCTATTGGGTTCTGTTGGGTTTGTCTTTCATTCTTATGAATTTGTAGGAGTTCTGAATGTATATTCTACATAAGTTCTTTGTCAGATACATTATTGTGAATATCTCTTCAACTTTATGAACTGCCTTTTTACTGTCTTAATGGTATGTTGTTATGAACAGAATATTAATTTTAGCATAGTTCAACTTATCAGTCTTTTCAGCTATCTTTGGCAGTTTTTATTTAAAAAATTTTTTCCACTCTAAAGTTTACAGAGATGTACTCTATATTTTTCCTCTAACAAAGAGAAATAGCTACAGAAACAGAGGTGAATTTTAAAATTACAAGATACCTCCATGAATAACATCACACAAAAAATATAAATAACTGACCTTTCTCTCCCCTGTCTTCAAGTATTCATATTTTGGTATGATATTATTCATGGAGGTCTAATAATTTTAAAAATCACTTCTGCTTCTGTAGTTATTTCCCTATTTTTATCTGGAATTTATTTGGCCTCATTTGTTTTTCTTGGGTTATACTGGCCCAAATCGATGCGTTTTTCCTTCCTTCTTCGCAGTCCTCTTTCAGCGGTGCTGGTCTCCTCTGTGGCTCTGTTTTTCTATTTTGCTTGTGTTTTGCTTTCATCTTTGTCTTCTTCTATTTCTCTGGTTTGGTTTTGTCTCTCTATTCCAAACTGGCCTCTCCATCAATATGTAGACATATTTATTATACGAACACCTCAAATTCAGCATCAAATGCAATTTCTACTTCTAATCAAACATGCTCTTCTTCCTCCCAGGTTCCTTATCTTTGTATTGCATTAAATCTTTACAAAACAGCCTGATCAGGAATGTGTTCCGCTCCTATTTTCTTCTCACTTCTCACATCCTTTTGGTTACCACTTCTGTTTTGTATCTGAAATACTTCAGACCATAATTTGGTCGTGGATCAGAAATGATGAAAAGAGACAAACTTGAAATTTAAAAATTCTTAAATGATAAGAACTCTTAAAACCAAACTCCACTTGAGAAACAGGACCAGAACCCAAGTAAAGAGACCAAGGAATCCCAGGACAAAACAGGTTTGTATAGCACTGTCTGAAAAATCCTATTCTAAATGTGTCCTTATCATTTCATCTACTTTGGCCACATCTTCAGGACAGGTCTTCCTTCCTCATAGGGTGTTTTGAGCTTTAGGCCTTAGGTAGTAAGGCCCACAACACAGTGTCTGTCCCCTCATAGTACTCTGTGAAGTGGGGCCTGTTTTCTCTGTTGCAGTCAGCTGGGTAGATAGCAATAGTCATGTACCCTAGAGAGAGACTCTTGGACAAGCTTCTTCTTTAAAGAACTCATCTATGTGGTGACAATAACCTGTGGATATAGAATTTTTAAAAAATTTTATGCTAAGTTTAAATCCTGAGGGAAAAGTACTTCTTTCTAATACAGGTAGTTAACCCAGGCTTCTTAAATGACTCTAGTAATTACTAACACATCCAGACAGCTATAAAAAAGATGGCCAGCTAATGTACCATGTCAATTGTAGAGACCGATGTTCTTAGTTTATTAAGCCATTAAAGCTTTTGGGAAGAGGGTGTTTGCTATGACCAGTGCGTTCTCTTGGCAAAATTCTATTAGTCTTTGCCCTGCTTCATTCTGTATTCCAAGGCCAAATTTGCCTGTTACTCCGGGTGTTTCTTAACTTCCTACTTTCACATTCCAGTACCCTATAATGAAAAGGACATCTTTTTTGGGTGTTCTAAAAGGTCTTGTAGGTCTTCATAGAACCATTCAGCTTCTTCAGTGTTACTGGTTGGGGCACAGACTTGGATTACAGTGATATTGAATGGTTTGCCTTGGAAACGAACAGAGATCATCCTGTCGTTTTTGAGATTGCATCCGAGTACTGCATTTCGGACTCCTGTTGACCATGATGGCTACTCCATTTCTTCTAAGGGATTCCTGCCCGCAGTAGTAGATATAATGGTCATCTGAGTGAAATTCACCCATTCCAGTCCATTTTAGTTCACTCATTCCTAGAATGTCGATGTTCACTCTTGCCATTCCTGTTTGACCACTTCCAATTTGCCTTGATTCATGGACCTGACATTCCAGGTTCCTATGCAATATTGCTCTTTACAGCATCGGACCTTGCTTCTATCACCAGTCACATCCACAGCTGGATATTGTTTTTGCTTTGGCTCCATCCCTTCATTCCTTCTGGAGTTATTTCTTCACTGATCTCCAGTAGCATATTGGGCACCTACTGACCTGGGGAGTTCCTCTTTCAGTATCCTATCATTTTGCCTTTTCATACTGTTCATGGAGTTCTCAAAGCAAGGATACTGAAGTGGTTTGCCATTCCCTTCTCCAAAAAGATCTTCACGACCAAGATAATCATGATGGTGTCATCACTCACCTAGAGCCAGACATCCTGGAATGTGAAGTCAAGTGGGCCTTAGAAAGCATCACTACAAACAAAGCTAGTGGAAGTGATGGAATTCCAGTTGCGCTATTTCAAATCCTGGAAGATGATGCTGTGAAAGTGCTGCACTCAATATACCAGCAAATTTGGAAAACTCAGCAGTGGCCACAGGACTGGAAAAGGTCAGTTTTCATTCCAATCCCAAAGAAAGGCAATGCCAAAGAATACTCAAACTTCTGCACAATTGTACTCATCTCACACGCTAGTAAAGTAATGCTCAAAATTCTCAAGCCAGGCTTCAGCAATATGTTCAAGCTGGTTTTAGAAAAGGCAGAGGAACCAGAGATCAAGTTACCAACATCCGCTGGATCATGGAAAAAGCAAGAGAGTTCCAGAAAAACATCTGTTTCTGTTTGTTGACTATGCCAAAGCCTTTGACTGGATCACAATAAACTGTGGAAAATTCTGAGAGAGATGGGAATACCAGACCACCTGACCTGCCTCTTGAGAAACCTGTATGCAGGTCAGGAAGCAACAGTTGGAACTGGACATGGAACAACAGACTGGTTCCAAATAGGAAAAGGAGTACGTCAAGGCTGTATATTGTCACCCTGTTTATTTAACTTCTATGCAGAGTACATCATGAGAAACGCTGGACTGGAAGAAACACAAGCTGGAATCAAGATTGCCGGGGGAAATATCAATAACCTCAGATATGCAGATGACACCACCCTTATGGCAGAAAGTGAAGAGGAACTTAAAAGCCTCTTGATGAAAGTGAAAGAGGAGAGTGAAAAAGTTGGCTTAAAGCTCAACATTAAGAAAAACCAAGATCATGGCATCCGGTCCCATCACTCCATGGGAAATAGATGGGGAAACAGTAGAAACAGTGTCAGACTTTATTTTGGGGGCTCCAAAATCACTGCAGATGGTGACTACAGCCATGAAATTAAAAGACGCTTACTCCTTGGAAGAAAAGTTATGACCAACCTAGATAGTATATTCAAAAGCAGAGACATTACTTTGCCGACTAAGGTCTGTCTAGTCAAGACTATGGTTTTTCCAGTGGTCACGTATGGTTGTGAGAGTTGGACTGTGAAGAAGGCTGAGTGCTGAAGAATGGATGCTTTTGAAATGTGGTGTTGGAGAAGACTCTTGAGAGTCCCTTGGACTGCAAGGAGATCCAACCAGTCCATCCTAAAGGAGATCAGCCCTGGGATTTCTTTGGAAGGAATCATGCTAAAACTGAAGCTCCAGTACTTTGGCCACCTCATGCGAAGAGTTGACTCATTGGAAAAGACTCTGATGCTGGGAGGGATTGGGGGCAGGAGGAGAAGGGGACGACAGAGGATGATATGGCTGGATGGCATCACTGACTCGATGGATGTGAGTCTGAGTGAACTCCGGGAGTTGGTGATGGACAGGGAGGCCTGGCGTGCTGCGATTCATGGGATTGCAAAGAGTCGGACACGACTGAGCAACTGAACTGAACTGAAAGCTTTTGAGGGGCTTCCCTGGTGACTCAGATGGTAAAGAATCTGCCTGCAATGCAGGAGACCTGGTTCAGTTCCTGGGAAGGGAATGGCAACCCACTCCAGTAGTCTTGCCTGGAGAATCCCATGGACAGAGGAGCCTGCGGGCTGCAGTCCATGGGGTTTAAAAGAGTCAGTCACGACTGAGTGAGTAACACTGGTGGCCCAGTGGTGAGGAACCCGCCTGCCAGTGCAGGGTGCGCGGGCTCCGCCCCTGGTCTGGGAAGACGCCACAGGCCGTGGAGCTCTAAGCCCGTGGGCCAAGACGACTGACCCTGTGCCCTAGAGCCCAGGAGATGCAGCCGCTGAGCCCGCTCTAGAACCTGTGCTCTGCCACAGGAGAAGTCACGCAGCTAGAGAGAAGCCCCTACTCGCCTCAGCGTGAGAAAAGCCCCAGCAGCAGTGAAGACCCAGCAAGCCAAAACTAAATAATTTTTAAAAGAACGCTCTTTGGGAATTTGTTTTTTTATCAATTTTTAAGTGGGGGTCCACAGGCGGTAATTTTCTAATTTTGTGAGCTCTTTATGAGTCTTTGTTCCCTTAGAAGGGGTTGCTTTTTCTTCTTGATGAATTCCACAAAAGAATATACATAACAATATATGGCTTACCTGAATGCATTGTTTTCCCTGTATGAAGGCCATTTGTTACCTTTTGTGCTAACACATTGGATTTAAGTATAAATGATTTGTTTATGAGAAATTAGAATGTAAGTATATTAGTGCCCAAGTAAATGGTACCATTTAAGTGTGGACTAGAAAGATATTTTCTGAAATTCCTTAGAATTGGTATGTATTCTAGTCAGTGGATTAAAACAAGAGCCTTTTCACTCAAACTCTATTTTCTCCCATTAAACTCTGAAGTTTTGAATTTTTGAGGTATAGGCTGGTGATTTTCATATCATTACATCTCATGAAGCATATATGCCTTGTCTGATACAATGTAGTGTTGGCAAGAATATCTTAGATTCTTGGAAATGGAGTTGATTATTGAAAACGTTGGAGGAGGCTCATTATCTACAGAAAATATTCAGACTTCAAAACCACACATCATTCTCTTTATCACAGGGCTATAGTCCTTTTCACAAAGTTTCTTTTTGTCTAATAGGACATTTTTTTCCAACTAAATTTTCTGTTCTGCATTACAGAATGTAATTGTTATCCTCTGTTAACCATGAAAAGGAATGAAAGTTGGTTGACTTTCCCATCAGTCATATAAGTCATCTTTTTTTCATATATGAATCACTCTTTAACATATCAGAGAATTATTTCCTTCCTCTTGTGAGTAGGAATAGCCACTCTGATGAGCTGTGTATGTATCACTTTTACATAAAGAAAAAAAGAGTATATTGATAGATGATGTTGTTTCGTCTTTAAGTCATGTCTGACTCTTTTGAGACCCCATGGACTGTTGCCCGCCAGGCTCTTTAGTCCATGGGATTTCCTAGACAACAATAGTAGAGTGGTTGCCATTTTTTTCTCCAGGGAATCTTCCCAATCAGGGATCAAACCAGCTCCTGCATTGGCAGGTGGATTCTCTACCACTGAGCCACCGAGGAAGTCCATATTGATATATAGGGGGGGGTGTGTGTGTGTGTGTGTGTGTGTAATAGCAGAAGAAAAGCATAGTGAGTAGTCTTAGGTAGTAACACTTTGGATTCTACTATTACTAAAGCCTAGAAGGCAATGGCATCCTACTCCAGCACTCTTGCCTGGAAAATTCCATGGGTGGAGGACCTGGTAGGCTGCAGTCCATGGGGTCGCTAAGGTGGACACGACTGAGCGACTTCACTTTCACTTTTCACTTTCATGCATTGGAGAAGGAAATGGCAACCCACTCCAGTGTTCTTGCCTGGAGAATCCCAGGGGCGGAGGAGCCTGGTGGGCTGCCGTCTATGGGGTCGCACAGAGTCGGACACAACTGAAGCACTTAGCAGCAGCAGCCTAAAAGCATTAAGTTTTGTTGCTGTTGTTGTTTTTAAAGGAATAAGACTGAAAGTGTTGTATGGTTTAAAAAAAGTGCCTGTAATAACCTGAAATAATACAATGTTATCATTATACTAAAACCAGTGTAATATTAGGTTAGGAGCAATCTTCTACTGTTTGGGAAAGTTTGTGAAGAGTTGGCATTAATTTTTCTTTGAATTAAAGTAAGCCATCTGGGTCTAGGCTTTTCTTTGTGGGTAATTTTAAACTTATTAATTCAGTCTCTTCAGTTGTATAGATCTATTTAGATTTTCTGTTACTTCTTGAGCCAGTTTTGGTAGTTTGTGTCTTTCTAGGAATTTATTATTTCATTTATGTTATCTCTATGGACATATACAGCAAATGACAAGGGATTTATATAGTACCTCTTTATAATGCTTTCTTACATTTTTGTAAAGTCAATAGTAATTTTTGCTGTTCTAATTCAATGACTTCCCTGGTGGGTCAGATGGTAAAGAATCTGCCTGCAATGCAGGAGACCTAGGTTCGATCTTTGGGTCAGGAAGATTCCCTGGAGAAAGAAATGGCTACTCACTCCAGTATTCTTGCCTGGAGAATCCCTTAATTTGAGTCTTCTCTCACTTTCTTGGCTATAGGTTTGTCGATATTGTTGATCTTTCAAAGAAGCAGTTTATGGATTCATCAGTTTTCTCTCTATTTGTTTTTGTATTCTCCATTTCACAAATTTCCAATATAGTCTTTATCTCCTTTCTTCTGCTTGTTTTCAGGTTTAGTTTGCACTTTTCCAGTGTCTTAATTTGGAAATTTAGGTCTTTGAGGCATTTATTCCTATAAACTTCCCTCTAAGCACTGCTTTAGCAATATTTTTGTTCTGTTGTATCTTCAGCGACTAAGCACAGCACATGGTTGCTTTACAATGTTGTAGAACAAAGTGAATTAGCTCCATATATGTATATGTATATACCCTGTCCTTTTTCCTTCCTCCCATCCTACCCACACTTTAGCCGTCTTGGTCACCACAGAGCACAGAACTGAGCTCCTGTCTCACACATCCATCCGCCCCCCGCCTCCCAGCTCATCCCCCTCTGCCCTGCAGCCCAGGGCCACACACCTGTTCTCTGCATCTGCATTGCTGTTCCTGCCCTGCACCTGGGTTTATCGGTACCATTTTTCTAGATCCCACATGTTCATTAATATATGATATTTGTTTTTCTCTTTCTGATTTCTACAGCAAGATCTTTTTTGACCCAAATTCTAGAGTAATGAAAATAAAAACAAAAGTACACAAATAGGATCTAATTAAACTTAAAAGCTTTTGCACAGCAAAGAAAACCATAAATAAGACGAAAAGACAATCTTCAGAATGGGAGAAACTATTTGCAAATGAAGCAAATGACAAGGGATTTATCTCCAAAATATACAAACAGCTCATGAAGCTCAGTATCAAAAAAACAAACAACCCAATAAAAAAATGGGTGTATCTTCTTTTTTATTCATCTCAAATAATCTTCTGATTTCTCTTTTGATTTCTTCTTTGACCTATTGGTTACTTAGGAGTATGTTGTTTAATTTTCACATATTTGTGAGTTACTCAATTTTATTATGTTCTTTTTTTCTAATTTTATACCACTGTGGTCAGAGCTAAAACTATAAAACTTCCAGGAGGAAACAAAATGTCCAAGAAAATGTTTTTAAGCAGTTCCCTGAAAACACTAACAATAAAAGGAAAAATCCTGATATATTGAGCTTTATCAAAATTTAAAACTTCTCTTCCAGAAAGATACTGTTGAGAAAATGAAAAGGCAAGCTAAAAACTGAGTGAAAATAGTCTTCTACATAAAAATCTGTCAAAGAACTTGTATTCAGAATGTATGACGTTTATATGTACAGATTATATTTATACAGATTATTTTTAACTCAAGAAGACCAACTCCATTTAAAAACATGCCCAAGAATATGAACAGATACTTTACCAAAAAATATGTACAAATAGCCAAATAAGACATAAAAAGATACTTTAGGTCATTAGTCATCCAGGAAATGCACATTTAAAACCAAAATGTGATACTAGTCTGCATTCACTAGAAGGACTAAAATTAAAATTGAGAATGCCAAGTGTTGTCAAGGGTGTGGATCTTTTGGAATTTTCATATCTTGCTCGTAGGTATGTTAAATGGTACAGCCACTTTGGAGAACATTTTGTCAGTTTCCTATAAAGTTAAATATATGCTTACTATGTGGTACAGCAATCTCACTCCTAGTTATCCAAGAGAAATGAAGACATATAATCACAAGAATATTGGAACACACGTGTTCACAGCAGCTTTATTCATAATAACTCCTAACTGGAAACAACCCAGATATCCAACAACAGGTCAAGGGATCAGTAAATTGTGGTATCTCAGTACAAAGGATTAGTAGTAGCAATAATAAGAATAAAGAATAAACAACTCTGCAAAACCATGAAGGAATTTTTAAGTCAGATAAGAGTACATACTATATGATTTCATTTGCATGAAATTCTAGATGCAAAACTAATCTAAAATGAGAGGAAACAAACTGTTGCTTCCCTAGGTGTGGGGGTTTGATGGGGATTTAGCGCAAAGAAGCATCAAGAAACTTTAAGGTGATGAAATGTTCTCTACTTTGACTGGAGTGAGGTCACAAGGATATATACATTTATCAAGGCTCCTAGAAATGTATAATGTACTTAAAATAGATGCAGCAGTATATGTGTGCTGTGTGTGCTAAGTCGTTTCAGTCATGTCCAACTCCGTGCGACCTTATGGACTGCATCTCTCCAGGCCCTTCTGCTCGTGGGATGCTCTAGGCAAAAATACTGGAGTGGGCTGCCATTCCTTCTCCAGGGGATCAACAGTATATATAATAGTATATAGACTTTGCCTCGTTACAGTTAAATTTTAAAAAGCAGTGATCCATGGTATTAATTATTGCCACTGAAGCCCTGTTGGTAACTGTTCCACGTTGGAAAGAACCTACGTGTCCCTCACTGAAAGACTGGCTCAGTAAGCTCTGGTAGACCAAGCAAAGGAGGCGCTACGTAGCCCTTAAGAACACGGTAGAGAAGGAAAGGGCTTCCCAGCCAGTGCCACCTGCCAATGCAGGAGACAAATGACATGAGATGCAGGTTGCATCCCTCAGTCAGGAACGCCTCCTGGAGGAGGGCATGGCAACCCACTCCAGGATTCTTGCCTAGAGAATGCCATGGGCTGAGGAGCCTGGCGGGCTATGGCCCATAGCGTCACAGAAAGTCAGACAGCAACTGAAGCGACTTAGCACAAATCCAGAGAAATAAAATTACTGATCTGGAGAAAGTATTTGTACCTTTTCGGGTAAGTGAAAGTAAGATAAAACAAGCCACCTAATACTTTCCCAATATGTAATATAATTTGGGTTATATCATTAATTTGCAGTAGATTCTTCATCTATATAATTCTACAACAAGCTGAGTTATGCAGTAAGTCATGATTGCTTTTCTTGCATAAATTTTTGCTTTTCCTGCAGTTAATAATTGTTCACTTGCTTAGCTTTTTCTCTTATTCCTAGTTCAATTCCAAACTTTCTGCAAATTACCTAGACCTGCACTGTCCAAAATGGTAGCCGCTCGCCACATGTGGCTATTGAAATTCTAATTAAGTAAGTCTAGCTACTCAAGTCACCCGCTTCCAGTGCTCTGGCTAGCGACTGCTGTGTTGGACAGCACAAAAGCAGAACATTCCATCTCCACAGAAAGATCTGCTGACAGTGCTGCTCTAAGACCCCTCTCAGATATTCAGATGCAATAACTCCGTGCTCACTGAGAAATTTCCCCTGGAGCTTTTCACCTTTGAGCAAATCTGCACGACTGCTCTGCCTGTGCCTGCCTCTCATACTGAAATCTCCCTTCCATAGCTTCTATCCTGTCTTAGACCTTTTGTTTCCTGATTTGTTATTCTCCCTTGTTTCTGTGGAGCCTGTCCTTTAATAACTTCCTTAGAGAGGGGTGATGGGTGATAAGTTTTTGAGATCTTTCAAGCCCTAAAAATATTATTTTACTGTTATATTTCTTTCTCCAGAAATAAAGGTCTAGGAGGACAATTATTTTTCATGAGAATTCTGAGGCATTGTTCCTCAAAATATTATAGTTTCTGGTGTTTCTGTTAAGAATTTCCAAGTCATTCTGATTTTGAGCTTTTGTCTATTATCTGTGTTTTTTTTTTTTTCCCTGTCTGGAAGCTGCTTCCTCAGATTTCTGAAATTTTATTAATTTTTAAATTAATTATTTATGTTTGTCAGCCTGGCCAGTTTGAGTCTGGTAACTTGGGTGCTCCTTCAGTTCTGGGAAATTCTCTTGAATTATTTCCTTGATGAAAATTATGTCTGCTCAAAACTCTCTACTCTTTCTGGATCTCCTAGTATGATATTCAGATAGCAGACCTCCTGTACATAGTCATTCTATTTTAAAAGTCTTTTCTCTGCCATTTCTGCATCCCTGTGCCTTCATTCTGTGCTCTCGGGGATGACCCCTAACAGGCTAACATGACCCCGTTCTTCTGTTGAGTCTTTGTTTGTGCTGCTGTGTTTCTGTCTCCAAGAGCCTTTTGTTGCCGTTCTCTGGGTGTTCCTTCTCATGGTTACGGCGTCCGGCCCTTGTGCGGCTCACAGTGGTCTCTCATCTCAGGATATTGATACTCTAGATGCGTTTCTGCCCTCTGCACGTCTTCATTTCTTCTGTTTTGTTTGCTGTTTCCTCCTCCACCCTTGTTCGCCTCCCTGACCTCTCTCCCCTCAGAGGCCAAAGACGGCTGGCTGGCGGTCCTTGGTTGGCTGCTCGTGCTTAAAAGTGCGAGGACTAGAAGGCTCTGAGCTCGTGGGCCCTCACTGTAGAGTGACGCGACCGGCCTCTGGGGGAGCGCTCACATCTGTATTTCAGATGCTTCCTCCTGGTCACTATCCTCAGTCTGTGTTGGTCTCCGCTGTTTCGGGAGCCAAGCAGAGACAGAGGGCTGAGGCTCTGTACATTCACTGTGCATACTTTGACTTAACCCCGTTTCCGGCACCACAGCCCTGCCTCATCTGCGATCTAGATCTCACTACCTTCCGCAGCCTCCTTCAGGGAATTTCCAGTTTTATGCCTGGGTGGGCAACTGTTTGGTTTTGCAGAGTTGAAGAAGGGGTCTGAGGAATCCAACTGCTTCATAAATGTCTTTTACTAGGTATTTAGTTAGCTGCAGGCTTCCCTCATAGTTCAGTTGGTAAAGAATCCTCCTGCAATGCAGGAGACCCTGGTTCGATTCCTGGATAGGGAAGATCCGCTCGAGAAGGGATAGGCCACCCACTCCAGTATTCTTGGGCTTCCCTTGTGGTTCAGCTGGTAAAGAATCCACCTGCAATGTGGGAGACCTGGGTTCCATCCCTGGGTTGGGAAGATTCCCTGGGGAAGGGAAAGACTACCCACTCCAGCATTCTGGCCTGGAGAAATCCATGGACTGTGTAGTCCATGAGGTCGCAAAGAGTCAGACATGATTGAGCACTTGCACTTTCTTTAGTTAGCTCCAGGTGGCGCTAGTGGTAAAGAACCCGCCTGCCAATGCAAGAGACAAAAGGGAAGCGGGTTTGATCCCTGAGTTGGGAAGATCCCCTGGAGGAGGGCATGGCAACTCATTCCAGTATTTTTGCCTGGAGAACCCCCATGGACAAAGGAGCCTGGCAGGCTACAGTCCATGGGATCTCAAAAAATCAGACACCACTGAGCAGCTAACACTTTCACTACCCACCCTTCTCATTCCTTATTCCAAAAGCACCTGATGCTGAAACTCTTCAGACCCCTGTACATGTGGGTAGTTCTCGGTTTGCCCCACTGCTGGTTTAAGTCACCAGCGACATGAGTTGCCTCTTACCTGCCTGCTTTCCAGCTTCCAACTCTCACTACTGTTGTTTTCTCTCTTATTCTCCCAGTCCTTTGGGGTTTCTACTCTTAAATCTTCTTACTGTCACTCTAGTGAGGTTTGGGGAGGAAACTAAATAAATATTGATGGAGTGTCAGTGTACCATTTCACCCAGAAATCAGTAAATGTACTCCTCAAAAAGTAAATATTTCAAGAATTAATTTTTAGGACCAGTAATGCATTTTTTTTTTCCTTCAAGCATTTTGGTTTGAAGAATAATGGTTTGGTCTAACTTGCTTTAGACAGGACTTCTCAGAATTGGTGAAATATTGCTTAACAATTTAAACATTAAAAACACTTCATAATACTATAAAGCTGCTTTAAAATCACATTTAAAGTATTTAAGTCTGAATGGTCTTAAGAAGAGAATATTAGCTCATAGTCTCCGACTTGGAAATAAATATCTCAGATGTGTAGAAGGCCACTGAACATAATAATGATATTATCTGAAAATATTTGCATGTTTTAAATTTGTCATGCATATTTTGTCTTTTTGGAGCTTCTTGCCAGGACATCCATAGTCTCAATTTAGGGGAAAAAATATTAAAAGATAATTTGAAAGTCCACCAAGATACTTTCCTATTAGAAGAACACACAGAGATAAATTCTTCCACCTGGTTTTGGGAGCTTTGTGTCACAATCCTGACTCTGTTCAAAAGCAGGACTTTGACATTCTTGCAGTAGAAGGTGAGGAGGGAAATTTGGATGAAGCTGTTCAGACATTAGGTAGAAGAAAGCTTCGTGTGACCCTGCTCATCCTTCCAGTGAACTACGCGCTTTCCATACGCAGTCTTTCACAAGATGCTGCCCATGTACTGCGCCCCTTCTCACTTGCTCTTTGAATCAGAAAGTGCGCTTTCTCCCTCTTCTTCACCTTCCTTCACTTTTTCTAATAGTGACTTTTCTAATAAGAGATCTCACCGTCTTTCCTCTTTTAGTTTTCATTCTTCTTGACCTGTTTTATGATGTTGACTGTATATTCTCCTTTAAATGTTCTTCTTATTCCTGTGACATTACACTGTTCTCACTCTCTTCCACCCTCCTGAGCTGTCATCCATTTCTCTCTGTTACTTTCGTTCCTTCTCCCGCCTCTAATTGTGGGCACACCCCAACCTGTCCAAGGTCCTGACTCCATACTCTTCAATGTCTACATACTTGACTCAGGAGGATTCATCCATGCTCAGGGTTTTGATCATCACATGTGTACTGTTGGCTCCCAAATGTCTCATCTTGTGCCCTGACCATGAGAACTGAACAGAGCTTCAGTTCTGTATCTTTAATCTTCTATTGGGCATTTCCACCTTGATGTCCCACTATCGTGTCAAATCCAGGATGCTCATCTGTTTATTCCTCACTGCCCTCTCCTTCCCACACCCAAAACAGATTTCTTTATCCAATTTCTCTGCCTCTCAGCATCATCTTCATCCTCTTAGGTACGGAATCTTGAGATCATTTATTTAGTCGAGTATCAAAATTTCCCCAAGCTTTCCTTTTCCAGTCTGTTCTTACTGCCAGAACTTGAGTCCAGGCCTTCATCTCCTTGTACCTGAATTGCTGCCACAGCCTCCAAGCTCTCCTACCGCCTCCTGCTCCATCCCACATCTTCTTTAAATGCAACTCTCATCATATCACTTCCTTAATCAAAATATCTCATGATTCCCATTTCCTACTACATCAAGTCTAAACACCTCTACCTGGCTTTCGGCTGCTCACGATCTGCCTCCACGTTACCTGTCCTATTTCCCACTATTACCGAACCCGTTTCCCCTTCCTGGAGTCAGTTTCTCACTGTCGCAAGAACAAGCCAAGTTCGTTTCTGCCTCCTTAACTTAACAAGTAATCTTCTCTAGCTTGGAATCGCTTTCTTCTTTCCGTTGACCTAAATCATATCCACCTTGCAAGAGAGTTGCCTGCGCTTGCTGTGCCCACTTCCCTTTCTCTTCTCTCTGCATGCCATGGTAGTCAGGCCTTCATCCCCACTCCTCCTCCACTGTCCAAGACACAATTACTTTCCTATATGACTCTGTGGATTCACAGCTCTACCACCTGTTCCCATCTAATCCCATAGAAATTCTGGTTTTATCTCTTTCCATATTTGTAACTTCTTTCTCCATCAATAAGAAACCTGGCCCCCATTATACTTAACATATTACTTATGGTATCCATCCCCTCGAATGTAACCAAGCTCCCATCCTCGCCATCTTCCCCACACACGTATAGGTACCCATGTCACCCTGCTCGGGCTCTGACACCCCAAGAGTCTCCCGTACCTGTGAGCCCTCCTGCTCCATTCAGCCTCCGATTCCTCGTGCCAGGCCTGTCCTCCATGGGGACACCCTCCTCACCCTGCCCAGGCCCTCACACCCCCGTGCACGAGCCTCTCTGGCTCTGCCACACGCGACACTGGCGTGAGGACCGAACTGCTCACTGAGGAAGCACCACTAGGGTCAATATTTTATTTAGAAGAAGCTTTCCAATTTGTTTCTGTTTCCTTTCTCCTATTGTCAGTATCACCTACTGTCAGTATCAGTCAGTCTGAAATACCACAGAAAGCAGTGGACAAAGAAACCAAATCATTTCTAAAAGAATATGCAACCTACATCAATGTAGAAACAAAACACCCAGCTTTAAAAAAAAGAAATATTTCTTCACATTCTCCCTCTCTTGCTCAAATAGTTTGATATTATGGCCACAGCCTCAGAATCGTTGGTAAATTCATGAACTTTACATTTTTTGAAGATGGTGGTTTCTGATGCCCGAGTTGCAAAATGAACTTTATCTTATAAAACTGAGAAATGAAAATATTTCGTCACTTTACTGTCATTCAGTTAGACCTCTGCAAGATCACCCTTGATAACTAGTTCACAGAGACAGAAAGCAGTCATCAAAGAGCCTGCAGACAGTCCCTGGAGAGCACAGCTTTCCCAGGACAGAAATACCCAAGTCTGCCTCCAAACCCTTTAAAGACATAAACTAACCATTCCAAGAAGCAGCTTTCTCATTCCTACTCTTAATCCCAATTTTCTTTGTCTGAGAAAGCAAATTTAGCTCTTCTTCTAAATCAAGATACAATATGACTGGACTTTTGTTTAATTCTAAGCCAAAACATTCCCAAACTCCCACTGCATTCTTGGGAAGCCCTGCATGCTGCTGAAGTGCTCCTCGGCCATGTCTCATCCCTTCAGGGCGTCGGCTCGCTCCATCTGTGCCCACTCAGAGGCCATGGGAAGGGGGCGCAGCCTCCATGGGTGCTCCCGCCAGGTGGGTCCAGATTAGCTCTGTGGCCCACTCACGAGGAAGTGAACAAGGCTCCTCTGTGGGTGTCTGAGCACACGTTACCGAACTGCTGGTGACCTCATGAGCCAGAGAAAGCAGGTCTCACATTGTGGACTAAGCCTAAATATTAATACTACTTTATATTTATGTAGTGTCTTTTTTCCAAGGAGCTCCAACCTCTTTACAGACATTATGTCATTAATCCTCAAAGCATTGCTGTTTGGTCCATGGCAAATATGATCCCCCTCCCTTTTTTTTTTTTTTTTTACTGTGATGGAAACTTGCAAGTCAGTGATGGAACCCAGCCCCCTAGTTCTCAGTCTTTGCACTATACCGTGAAAATAACCAGATGAATAATTTCTCAAGCATATTCATGGCTTCTTGGGTGGGATTTGAGAGGATGGCTCCGTTTGTATGCTTTTCAGTTTTCAGTGCCACTGCTGCACTTATAGGAACACTACAGGTTTGCAGCTGAAATTTGAAGTGGAGGACTATTATTAAATATATAATTTCACTTATCACTCGGAGATCCTGTATACTTCTCATACCCCAAGAGAAGGTAGATTTTTAAAAATTGGTAAACCAGTTTAGGGCACATTTCATCTATAGCAACCACATATTCACCAAAATCAGGCAAAATCAGGCAACTAGACACAATCAGTTTGTATTGAGTGATTAACATGTACCAGATACTGTGCCAAACATTTTCAAATCCATGATCTTATTTTACGTATATAATATTCCATGAGAACCTGTTAGATTAAGTCTTATGTGTATGGAAACACCTGAGTGGGGCAAGAAAAAAAAAGGCACTAATAGAAATATGGCCTCAGCTGCTATATCCCTTCCATCATCCCCCCAACACACATACTCCAAAGAGCTCTATTAACTCGAATTCCCTTAGTGGAAATCCCCAGTGTAAATATTTCCACAAAAAGGGAAAATGTGGGTAAACTCTAAAAACCACTAGGAATTAGCTCAATACCTACCCACCAAAAAACAAAAACAAAAAACCCCAGCCCGAACAACTTAAAAAAGATCAGTACCTGCATGTTCACCGATTAATGCAAAACACAGAAAAGAACACAACTGTATCTAACGATGACAAGCATTTCTTGACTTCACTTGGCTGGACGCTTCCGAACCAGGAATATTCGAACCAGGAATTATGAACCATGCTGGCACAACTTGAAACGTGCACGGAAACTTAATCCACACTGTTTTATTCTCTCACGTGACCCACTGTCATATTGTTTTTCAAATGGGTGGATGTCTTTACCCGCTGGATTTGACAATGACCATGAAAAGAGACAAGCTGAGGGGAAATCAGGAAAGCTCTTCTTGTGAAACTTTCAACTTTGAATCATAAAACCTAAAAGCCTCAGAATGGCAATGTATGTGCCAGACGCCCTGCAACAATAATACTGTTCCACCCTGCTCTCTGGCTGACTTGATTTGAAATAGCCTTACATTTCTGAATAAATAATATTTGAGACCGAGCAGCCCTACCCCATCGTGGAAAATCGTTATGCGTTGGAAAGTATGCACACTGTGCTGTGTTTTAGGGATATAATCCAGCCACATTCCGTAGCATAGCTACACTGCAGTTTATACTCAACAAACTTGCAGTTTTAAGAACGCATGTTCATATTTCTAAATATCTGATTTCTTCTTATCATAGAAAATATTAGCCCAAAGGAAAATCTTGTATCTCAAGTAAAAATGTGGTGATGGGGAAACTTAGGAAGTGGTCGCGCAAAAAGTGACGCCCTCATAGGGTTGCCACGCATGCACAGTTATGTCGGTTTGTCGACAACGTTGCACAATTCCAGGGACTACCGAAATCACGGGCAGCGATGTGAATGGCGCCCCCTGAAGGCGAGCAACGCCTGGCAGCCTCGATTTTAATTAATTAGTGAAGCTTTTGAAAATGAGTGTTTTGTTTTGGTTCTAAGTCCAGTCATAAGCTGCTGGGGGACTTATTATTAATCCCTACATTTTTGTGCGTGTGCAAGTTCTGAGTGCTTCCTCCCCATATTGGTTTTTAAAGGCTTCCCTACTGACTGAGCTTCAGCACATGGGTCTGGCGTTCTCCCAGCTCTGGGTTTTCATGAGTCAGGGGAAAATGTGTGCTGTTTTGAGAAGACGCTCATCAGACATGCTCAAGCAGCCCTGGCTGATTGATGAAGCCCCTCCCCCCATTCCCTCTCTCCCTCTGTGTACCTACAGCGTCCTGCTTGCATCTTGATTTAGCCCTCACTTCATCCTACCTGTGGGAGATGCTGGTGAGAGCTGATTGTCCCACGTCTGTGTTCCTCACTACCGTGCAACGCTCTTTTGCCCAGGCCGTCCGCATCACCACCTGAACGCCTGGGACCTGAATCTATCTGGTACTCACCCTGCTACCTGAACCTCTGCTTGCCCCACCCTCATTCTTACCCTCATACTGTCTGGTTCTCTCACTTCCTTTAGTCCATGTTTAGGAGGAAAACACGGGTCTCCAGATGGGGAAGATAACTAGTAACTGGAGGCAGCGGGAAGAGAGCCCACTTCACGCGCCGTGAGACCAGGCGTGGCCCTGCAACTCGGCCGGTGATTGGTCGCAGCCCTTCACTTCCTCATCGCTCCAGGCCTGATACAGCTCCAGTGAAGGGACTTGAAGAGGATGATACTGCCCACTTTTTCCTAGAAGTTTTTAAGTTTTTTAGCAGTACATGCGTGCTAAGTTGCTTCAGTCGTGTACAACTCTTAGCGACCCCATGGACTATAGCCCATCAGGCTCCCTGTCCATGGGATTTCCCAGGCAACATTGGAGTGGGCTGCCATGCCTCCTCCAGGGGATCTTCCCAACCCAGGGATTGAACCTGCATCTCCTGTGGCTCCTGCATTGGCAGGCAGGTTCTTTTCCACTAGCGCCACCTGTACAGTTAATTTCAGAATGGAAGCAACAGTTTCTGGGAAGTTGTCCAAGAAACTGGTGGAGGTTGCTTTCTAGACAGGGCACTGAGTGGCAGGGAGGAGCTCACTGTGCGCCTTTATTCTGCATTTTGAATTTCATACCATGTGACTGTACTAGTTATTGTGAGAGATCAACAAAATCCAGGAAAAGGAATCAGGCAGTTAAATAACTAGATGTGAACTGAACTGATGCCATTCAAAGTTCCACTAATTATAGGAAAAGATTCAAATATATTAGTAAAGAAAAGTAGATCAGAAAGAGAGGTATGATTATTTTCATTTTCTGTTTAAAACTTGGAAAATGTTCACTGTTTGCTGAAAAAGCAAAATACAACTTAAGGTTAGGTGTCTGTCCCTCATAAAACCTATCCACACTCTATAAACACTCAACTACTTCTTTTTAGTTGTTGGGTTTTTTTTTTTCCTTTGTTTCTTCAAGTGAACTTAGGGCCAGTTTAAAGTGAAAACCTGACTTCTCAGTGGAGGGATCTTTGCCATTCTGCCTCCACCTTGTATGCAAGAACTGTTTCAGGGGTGCCAGAGCTCCTAAGCGTCGTCAGCTTCGCCCTCTCTTTCCTGCCAGCGGGAGCAGGCAGTCATGACCCAAGGTCTGGACATCACACCGATAGGAGCTCTCCCACCTCAGACAGTCCTTGTAGCACAGTGGCCCTTTTCTGCCTGTTTTGCGGGGCCCGTCTCTACAGAGTCATTTCTGTACTTAACGGTTATACTCTGTTTCTTTCAACACCTGCTGAAGCGCTTTTCAGAGACTCAGACTCAAGCAAATGACCTACATAGTGAATCTATGAGAAGTGGGTATCATTTCCAATTCTGTATCTATTATCTGTTCATCTCATTTTTGAAGAATCAGCAAACCTATGTCAGGTTTAGCAATCTAGTAACATCGTCATGTCATCGCCTGTACGTTTCCTCCTACATGCCGCAAACTGAAAACAACTGTTTCATTTTTATAATTACTTCAAGTATGTGCTTGAATGTGTTTATATGTGTTTTATACTTCTACTTTAGTTACCACAGAATTAATAGTTACTTACTCAGGCATGTGGAAGTAGGAAAGTAGCTGACATCTTTCTACTGAAAAGTATCTAATAATAGTTTAGAATATTTTATAATTGTAAAAGGTAAACCACAAAAATTTTAAGGCTTTTAATGTTCTTTTATGACTTTCCCAGTTTACGAATTAAAATAATGTAGTAAAACTTTCATCACATTGAAATAAAGGAAAACAAAGAGATAAAGATTGTTGATTATAAACATAGCAATTAATAAAAGATATAGTTTTAACAGAATAAACAAATTCAGAACTTCAAATTTTTAATGCAACTAATTATATTGGGTTGGCCAAAAAGTTTGTTTGGGCTTTTCTGTAAGATGTTTCAAAAAACTCAAATGAACTTTTTGGTCAACCCAATACAATTTGCACATGAATACATTGTCACAGATAATTTAAAAACCACCAATAAGGATAGTGCATATCACTGGCTTTGAATTGAAAACCCACAAGATGTGCCGTCCAGCATGGTGGCCAGGAGCCGCAGGTGGCTTAAGCCACTTGGAATGTGGCTAACTTGAGGTGAAACGTGCTGTGCGTGGAACATACATGCCAGACTGTAAAGACATAGTATAAAAATGCAAAATATCTCAGTTTTATCTTGATCACATATTGAAATAATGTTTTCTATATACTGAATCAAATAATTATTAAAATTTAATTTCTTCTGTTTCCTTTTACTTTTTACAGTGTACCTACTAGAAATTTTAAATTTTATATGTGGCTTGTAATGGTGTCTTGCATCTATTTCTACTGGATAGCACTCTACGCACGTACAGGAATGTCTGCATATGTGGTATAGATACATACACATATACACATATACTTATGGACATTTTAAAACATAAATGGGATAGTGGCATCTTTCCCTGAAACTTGCTTTCTTCACTTAACATATGTCTTAGAGATTTCTCCTTGTTAGTGTATTTAGAAAACCCATAGAACACTAGTGGTCCTTCTGTGACCGGCTTATCTCACTTAGCGTAGTGTCTTCAAGGTTCATCCGTGTTGTAGCATGTGTCAGAATTTCCATCCTTTTTAAGACTAAACAATATTCCATTGTTTGTATATATTGCATTTTGTTTACCCATTCATCCATCTCCGGACATTGAGATTGCTCCCGCTTTTTGGCTATTGTGAATTATGCTGCCATTAACATGAGTGTAGAAATATCTGTTCAAGTTCACACTTTGAGTTCTTTCAGGCATATACCTAGAAGTGAAATTGTTGGGTCATATGGTAATTACAGTTTTGATCACAGGAACTGCCATACTGTTTTCCATAGCAGCTGCACTGTTTTACATTCCCAGTAGCAATGCATAAGGGTTCCAATTTCTCCACATTGTCCCCAGTACTTGTTATTTTCTTACTTTTTACTAATAGCCATCCTAATGAGCATGAAGTGATATTTCACTGTAGTTTTGATTTGCATTTCCCTAATGATTAGTGAGAAGAAGGCAATGGCACCCCACTCCAGTACTCTTGCCTGGAAAATCCCATGGACAGAGGAGCCTGGTAGGCTGCAGTCCATGGGGTCGCTAAGAGTCGGACACGACTGAGCAACTTCACTTTCACTTTTCAATTTCATACATTGAAGAAGGAAATGGCAACCCACTCCAGTGTTCTTGCCTGGAGAATCCCAGGGATGGGGGAGCCTGGTGGGCTGCCGTCTGTGGGGTCACACAGAGTCGGACACGACTGAAGTGACTTAGCAGTAGCAATAGCAATGATTAGTGATGTTGAGAATCTTTTTCATTTGCTTTTGTGCCACTTGTATATTTTCTTTTTCACCCACGTTTTAATCAGATTGTTTTGTTGCAACTGTAGTTTTTTATATATTCTGGATGTTAATATCTTATAAGATAGACTTGCAAATATTTCCTCTTATTCCATGGGTTGTCCAGTCCATCTCTTGGTAGTGTCCTCTGGTGCACAAAAGTTTTTAATGTGATGAAGGTAAATTTATCTGTTTTTTCTTTTGTTGCTTGTGTTTTTGGTGTCATGTCCAAGAAAGTCTTGCCCAATCCAGTGTCATGAGACTTCCCCCTTCATTTTCTTCTATGGGTTTTATGGTTTTAGCTCTTATGTTTAGGTCTTCAGTTCATTTTGAGTTAATATTTGTATGTGGTACAAGGGTCCAACTTCATTATTTTGCACATAGATATCCAGGTCTACCAACATCATTTCTTGAAAAGACTTTCCTTTCCCCACTGGGCATCCCCTCTGTCAAAAATCAGTCTCCAGTGGGCATCCCCTCTGGACATCCTTGTCAGAAATCACTTGACTGTATATGTGAGGGTTTATTTCTGGACTATATTCTATGTCTGGGTCTGTGTGTCTGTCTTTGGGCCAATACAACATTTTGATCACTGTAGCTTTGTAGTTGTTTTGCAGTCAAAAGCGTGAGGCCTATACCTTTGTTCTTCTTTTTACAGGTTGTTTTGGCAATTCAGGGTCCCTTGAGATTTCATATGAATTCTAGAATGAAGTTTTCTATTTCTGAGAAAAAACAAATCACTAGGATTTTGACAGGGATTATATTGAATCTGTAGATTGTTTTGGGTAGTATTGACAGCTTAACAACATTAGGTCTTCTAATTTAGGAACACAGGATAACTTTCCATGGTTTTACCATTTTATATCTTGCTTAAAAAGGTCTTTGGAGGAAATTCCCTGGTGGTCCAGTGGCTGAGACTCTGTGCCCCTAAGGGACCCAGGTTCAATCCCCCATCAGGGAACTAGATCCCACATTTTGCAACTAAGACCCAGCACGGCAAATAAATAAACATTTTTTAAAAAGGTTTCTGCAATGCTAAAGCTATAAACGTGTTTTTCCATATTTTCTTCTAAGAATTTTTTCTATTGATACATTTTCTTCTAATAAACTACTTTAGGTTTTACGTTTGACTCCCTAAGCTAGCTGGATTTTGTTTTTCCTGGTGTGAGAGAGTCTTCCCGTTGTGTTGGTGTTGAATTGCTGCCTTTTCCCTGCTAATCTGAATGCTACTTCTATCATAAATCAAAAATCCTAGTTTGTTTTTAGACTTGCTATTGTATTTTACTGTATTGATTCATGTGTCTGTTCTTATTGCTATTGTGTTTTAATTACTCTGTGTTTGCAGTCTGGAAAACCAACTCTTTCCCCGCCTCATAGTTCTTTTTTAGTATTTTAAAGATTTTTCTGTATATTTTCACTTTTAGACAACCATTAGAATCATTTTCAGTTCCAAAAGACATATTAATGGGATATTGATTGGGATTGCATTGATTTGATAAAGTAATCTTGGAAAATTGTGACTTTTTTACAATAATCATTCTTTGCGTTTTTGAGGAAAATTTATTTCTAATTTCACTACTGTCACCACGGTCCCTAGGAAACTTGTCTGCTTGGATTAGTCACAGATTGCCTCTGTGAAGCAGTTCTGTGCAGGAGAACGTCACTGACGATGACAGTGTTCTGTATCTGTGATGTCTTATATGTGGTTATTCTGCACTTGAATTGAGCACCCACAGGTGGCTTCTGAACACTTGAAATGTGACTAAGGCAACTAAGGAACCGAATTCTAAATTTTAATTAATTTTGACTAAATTTAAGTGGTCACGCATGTTGACGGTGCAGCTTTAGGATGTGTGAATAACTATGTAATTGAATACTTTTGTAAGCAGTTCAGATAGATAGCAAAAGAATTACTGGTGTGTGTAAAAGACACCATGTAAAGCATTGCAGGGAGTCTAAAAATCATATTAATACAAACTAATTCCTAAAGAATGTAAAACCCTGTTCTAGGTAAAGGACAAATTGTTTACAAATATTAATGCTGTCAGGAAAACATAATTACAAAAAATGTGCTGTGGGTATTTGCTCAAGAAAGAAAATTCATATCAGATTAAAGAAACAAGAAAGACTTTTGGATGAAATACTTTTAGAGATTGATCTTGAAAGAATTATTCAAAACCTGAGAGAGTAAGTCGGAGAAGGCGATGGCACCCACTCCAGTACTCTAGCTTAGAAAATCCCATGGACGGAGGAGCCTGGTAGGCTGTGGTCCATGGGGTCGCGAAGAGTCAGACATGACTGAGCGACTTCCCTTTCACTTTTCACTTTCATGCATTGGAGAAGGAAATGGCAACCCACTCCGGGGTCCTTGCCTGGAGAATCCAGGGACGGGGAAGGCTGGTGGGCTGCCGTCTATGGGGTCACACAGAGTCGGACGTGACTGAAGCGACTTAGCAGCAGCAGCAGCAAGAGAGTAAGTGTTAATAACAGAAGATTGCTGTCTTCTGAAACGTGGAGGAAATAGAGAGAGGGGGGAGAATGAGGGGTTTTGGGGGAATAACTGTGTTAGATTCCTAGGGCTGCTGTAACAAATGACCACAAATCTTGTGGCTTAAAACATCAGAAATGTATTCTCTCACCAGAGGCCAGAAATCCCAAACTCAGTCACTGGGCCGAAAGCAGTCCATACTCCTCTAAATGCAGGGGCCCTGGCGGTCCCTGGCTCGTGGCCACATCACTCCAGTTTCTGCCTCGGGGGTCGCACGGTCTCTTCCTCATCTGTCAGTGTTCCAGTCTCCCTCTTCTTTCCTCTTATAAGGATACACGTGCTCATGGGTAGTGTCACCTGGATAATCCAGGATAACCTCTTCATCTCAAGACCCTCAGGCACACCTGCAGAGACCGCCCCCCGCCGTGCCTTTTTTGCCATATAAGGTGTTGTTCACAGGCTCCAGGGACTAGGACGTGGACATCTTTTGGTGGCCCTTCTCGGCCTACCACAAGGATCCAGTCTGGCTGGAGTAGGAATGACGACAGCCACCAGGCGCTGAAGGACTTGCGCGTGGGAGATGGACCAGGCGCTCCATCTGTGCTGTCTCACGCACTCATTACAAGAGCGCTGTGGAGGCATTAGGAAACGGGAGGGGAGTCTAGGTGACTGTTTTCCACCTGTGATGACTGGGAAATGGTGATTAACAGAAACTGAAAAGTCAGGAGGAAAAATTGGTTCCAAAGGAAGATTAATGAACTCAGCATAGGCTTTTCGTTTGAGGTCCCAGCAGGCTGTACCCGACAATGGTCAGCCTCAGATGAAAACCCAGGAGCCCCACCCAGAGTTCTGATGGCTGGGTTCGCTGACCTTTGTTTCCCCTTTGGGTTGAAAACAGATTATAAAAAGTACTGAATTTGAAGTCAGGAGACCTGTGTTCAAGGCTTCCACTTACTAAATGTGTGAAGTGGACAAGTCATTTCATTTCTCTGAGCTTCAGTTTTTACATCTGTAAGAGAGGAATAAAAAGCCCCTCTCTGTCCTCACATAGTTGTCGCAAGGAATAAATGAGATAACATTTGTGATGTTCTTAGCAAGTCTATTGTAAGCATTCAAATGGTTGTAAAAAGAAGAGCAAAATGTTTAATATGTCACAGTCACATTTTTTCATTTGAAGGTGCTCTATCTTAGTTGCCTGGACCCTAAGCAGTAACTATTAGTTTTGAAGGCCCATCAGTGGCTCCTTCCCCGTCTCCATGCTTACACCATGTAAGTGTCTTGAGTGCCACCCAAGATAGTTGACTCCCTTGCTAAACAGATGACCTGAACTCTACTTCATAGAAATGACTAAGCCCAGTAGGAATGATCGTTCAGCCTCCTGTCCCCCTGTTTAAAGAGGTATCTGTACCTACAGCCACTTCATCCACCTTCCTGCCGGAGCTCGGATAACGGCCTGTCTTTGATGTGAAGTGAATATACCCTCCCTGTGCTCCTGACACGGTGCCGTCCCTCCTCCTGGGCTCCAGATCACCCAGCCGGGGCCCTGAGGGACATCTGCATTTGGAGAGCTCACCTCCAACGCAGAATCTTGGAACCAGAGTCAGTTACTTCTCCACCCACCCTACCCACCTTGCTTCTACCACCCACCCTCTCACCTTCCTCTATTTCCCATCTTGATTAGTGGCGTCTTGATGATTTTTGTCATCTTGTTTTACTCCTTTCTTTCCTTTGCCATCTCTGTGCCCATCACAATGAATGGCAATGATGTGTCGGGGTCCAGGTCCAGACCCTCATTCTCTCTCTCCTCTGCCCTCTGCCCCATCTCCTGCCCTGGTCTAGCCTTACTGTGGCCCTTGTTCTCCCCGGGATCAGTTCTCCTGAAGTAACTTTCCTGCTCCTCGTCTCACTGCCCCCGGCTCACCCCTTACACTGCAGCCATCAGGACCTTTCCACAACACACCTGCTCTGAAAACTCTTTGGAGACACTCCACGACAGCACAGAAAGTCCACACTTGGGAGAACGACACTGTCTGACCCAGCCCACCACCCTATGCCCTTCCTGTTGGTCCCACTGAACGATTCCCAGTCCTCCAGGGGTATTCTGCTTTCTATCCCATCCCTGTGCTGCTTTTGTCTAGAATGTTCTCTCTAATGCCATCTGCCTGGCGAATGTCTGCTCATCTCGCCATTCTTAGTTTGGGTTTCACATCCTCTCTGAAGCCTTGCCAGGCCTCCCCAGGAAGAGCTGATAAGATCTTTTTGGAACCTTCACCGTGCCCTACACAGGACTCTATCATTTCATCTGTAGCCAGTTTGTTTCCCCACCATAATCTCTTGGAGGACATGCAGTATGTCTTGATCAACTTTGTGTCTTTCGTGCTCAGCATAATATCTGACCCAGAGAAGATGCCCCAAACATTGGCTGAGTAAATGAATTAATTATGGAACTTTTAAAGCCACATGATGCATTAGAAAATGTACAGGAAGGAAGAACTGATAGAATAAACTTTGGAGATTAATGGAAATATGTGATTTCTAAGGAGACTACATATTTACCTCCCAAAGAGAGATAAATGTGGTCCAGAACCTTAAGTCAGTGGGCAAACTCTTCATAAATCCCAGGAAAATGTGAGACACTTCCTAACACATCAGAGCTCACAGCTCCACTGGAGCTGGAGGTCAGCGTTCCCTTTAAGCGTTTGGTTTCTTACCGCTCATTCATCACAATGTTAACAACAAGCTCCATTCATGTGAATAGCATTTATTGGATAATCACTGTTGATCTACCTTTCACTGCAAAAAACATACATTTTAAGGGAGAGGATTTGAAACTAACATCATGGCTATAACTTAGTTATATGAGCACAAACCCTCTCTGAACCATAAATGCCCTTGATCTGGGAACTTCTAAGTCCAGAGATTCCATACTTCACACTTGATTATATACATATCTATGCTGGCAAGGACTGACTTTCTAAACAGAAAACATTCTGCCAGATCTGACCTGGTGGATAGTTTTGAAGTAATAAACAAAATTCTCTGCACTGTCACCCCAGGCACAAAAAGTTCTCACGGTATTTCCTGGTCGTCTGGGGCTGCCCACCCGCTCTGTTCCCCAGACAGATCAGCCTCCTAATGCAAAGCGCGCGCCCTGGCTGCTCTTTCTGTGTTGATACTTATCTGTCTTCTTCCCAAAGCCTGTGAGGAAACCATTTGTTAAGTTAACTTACACTAATATCATACTGAGTAATAATTAGAGGGGAATTTACATCTTTAACAGGAGAGTGTTGATGTGTGGCGCCTCACCCTAGGGGCCAGTCTCATGAAGGGGCATTTCTCACTGTTGCACGTCCTCCCTGTCGCTTCATACCTCAGTGCTCCAAACATGCTGAATGAACCTTCCACCTAGAGTGACCTCTCTTACCCACTTTCCCCGTCTCCAATGCAGTGAACCCACACTTTAAGACCCATCTCAACGTTTCTCTTATGCTTAGGGGCCTTCTCTAAATTCCCCAGGTTGAGCTGGTCACTCCCTCTTGACTTTTTATAAAACTTTGCATACTTGCTGTCTCAATGTCTTTAAATTTTTATGCATTCTTCAACTGACTTCAAGGTGATGTCTGTCCCCCAGACTCCAATGCAGCTAGTAACTTCCCTGTCTAAATCAAATAGACATATTTCAGTCCTTATCATCCTTGACTTCTCAGCAACCCCTGGCCTTCATCGCTTTTATTTCTCTATTCCCTCTTCTTAAACCTCTCTTCCCTTGGCTTTCTTTGTAGGACAATCTAGACTTCTCTGTCTCTTTCTTACCCTTTTTTGTTGGCTCTCTTTCACCTAATCTCTAAGTGTTGGAGTTCCTTATGGCTGTATCCTGGCCTCCTTTCCCTTCTCACGCTCTGATCTCTCAATAAGCAAACTCTTCCACACCCACAGCGTTAATCAGCCTCCATATGCTGATGACTCTCACATTTACATGTCCAACCCAGACTTCCATCCCGAGCTCCAGTCCATACATATTCGCCGATCCCCTATGTCTACTTGGGGTTTCTCAAGGACTCCAAACACAGCAGGTTCACAACCCTCATTGTTCCCTGCCTGAGAGAACAGTCCCTCCATCCCTGAAGTCAGCTAAGCCGGAAACGGGGGGTCATTGTCGACCTGCCCACCTCTCCTTCACCACTGTGTCCAGTTGGTCATCCTGCTGACGTCTCTCTGGCACTGGGACCCAGGGTTATCACGTGACTCCTCCAGTAGCATGACTCACCGCCCTGCCTCCACTTGATGCCTCCACACACCTTTCTATACAGCAGGCAGTGTTGTTTGAGGATAGATTCATTCATTCATTCATAGGGAAAAAATGTATTCAGGCCCTACTGTATGCTAGTTGCGACCAGACAGGCACGTGCCTGATCTCCTGGGACTCTCTTAACAGCATATGGTTGGGGTACCTAACTTAATAGGAATAGGGTAGGGGAAGCTTTTGAGGAAATGTTTCATCTGAAGAATGAGCAGGAATTAATTGGGTCAAAAGAGGACTGGTGAAGGAGAAAGAGCTTGTTGAACAGACGAAACATCATGTGCAGAGGTCCAGAATCAGGGCAAAGCTTTGGCTTGATGATTTCCTATGGCGTCTCACCACTTGTAGACAAAGTCCAGAGTGCCTACCTTGGCTTTTCATTTACCATCAGTGGTTCTGGGAAAGGGAGGGGCCACAGAGGGGCTCTAAGACTCTGATGGCAGCTCTGCACTCATCCCTAGGAAAATGCTCCTGCCCCAACTCTCTCTCTCTCTCTCTCTCTCTCTCACACACACACATTCACACTCCCATACACACACACACACACCCCCACGCATCCACTGTGATGGGCCATTTGCCATTCGTTGGGGCTGAGAAAACTGAGCAGGCAGAGAGTGAGACAGAGTAGAGGAGATGCATGGGTACTGCTGGGCACAGCCAGGCCCTGGCAGGTGGCAGCTCGAGCTGGGGGGTGTTCAGGGGGTAGCAGCCCCCACAAATAGCAAATGACCCATCACAGCGGATGCATGTGTGAGTTGGGGCAGGAGCATTTTCCTAGGGAATGAGTGCAGAGCTGCTGTCAGGGTCTTAGAGCCCCTCTGAGGCCCCTCCCTTTCCCAGAGCCACCGATGGTGTATGAAAAACCAAGGCAGGCACTGTGGACTTTGCCTGCAAGTGGTGAGACGCCACAGGAGATCGTCACGCCAAAAAGTAGCACGGCCGGATTGTAAAGTCTGCAGGGCGAGGATTTTATCTCGTTTGTTCACTAATGTGCCCCAAGCACCCAGGACAGCACCACGCACAGCGTTGGCACTCCATTAGTAATTGCTGAATGAATGAGTGAATGTCTGCTACGTTGTACTGCCTTATTTTGCAATCATGTGCTTAATGTCTCTCCCTTACAAGATTGAGTCCTTGAAAACAACTGTGTCTTATGCACTCTTGCATTAGCAGGGACACGGTATTAGTGCCAGCACAGAGCACACTCATTCATTCGGCCAATAATTCCTGGCAGCCGGTGACAGAGCAGGAGCAGAGTGTAGGAGCAGACACCAGAGGCCAGGTCCAGAGTGGGGCGAGCGGGGGCCACGTGAGAACTGCGATTGGCCAAGGAAGTCTAGAGCAAGGTGGAGCTGCAGAGATGGGCCGGGGCCACAGAGAGTGTGGGCTTTGCCTTGAGAACAGTGGGAAGTCACTAACATGGGTGACGAACCAGGGGAGCCATGTAGTCAGACTCAACCAGAGCTTACGTAGGCTCGGAGAGGGAGAGTGGGTTGGAGAGGCAGGAAGCGTGGGAGTTTGAAATCCAGGAGTTGGGAGAGATGATACTGGCCTATGGCAAACCAGAGGCAGGGCAAGAGAGAAAAATGGATGGATCTGAAAGATATTAAGGAGGGAGGCTCAGCTGGAATTAGTGACCAGTTAGACTTCAGGGTGAGGATAGTGGAGTAGCCATGGATGAACCCCAGGTTTTTAACTTGGACACCTCCGGTGGAATGCTTGCCTGGGTGGCTTTGGCACCAACGGTGCAAACTCAGCGAGTTGGAGCACACCCGAAAAATGTTTCTCAGATGTTGCTTTGTATGGGTAAACTTGTGGGTTTATATAGTTCAGAACACGGACTGTTTACCGATGTTAGGAAGCATCCCAAATGATCACATGCTTGCTTTCGAACCCGCTAGTTTCCTATGAGCCACTGGACTTCCCAGACCTCACTAGTTGCCTTGTATACGTTATGAAGATGTTTCAGTGAACTCGCTGCAATAAAAGTGAAGCTCTGAAGCTTGTAACAGAACTCTGGTTGACTCGAGGAGAGAAGACAGAGAACAAAACTATCAAACCATCAGGCCACCTTGTACACCCATCTTCTCTTCTTCCCAGTGTAACCTGACCTGATAGAAGTGGGGATAATTTCATTTGAATGGAAAGCATACCCAAGCAGCATTTTTAGAAAAGCTAGATTTTACCAAGTACTTTTTCTTACAGCTACACTGAAACAAATTCACCTCCCAGATAAAGAAGTCGGTTTGTGTGCTTTGGGTTTTTATGTTGCTATTTCCTTACCTTTAGAGCAGACCTTTCACGCTTTTGTATATCTAAGCAAACCAGTTACTTGATGAGCAGCTCTACTCGTTTTCTCAGAGTTTTACTGTTCCATATAGCCAGTGTCTTGGTTTAAGCCAAAGGGAATTTGTGGTTTCTGAGATCAGAAATTCAACTACTTTCTAAAATGCAAAACTGGTGATGAAATTAGGTGTTTGTAGAACCAGTCGTTGCTTTAAATGGTACTTAGTTGCTTTACTGATACTTCCATTATTTTGCAGTAAAAGCATGTAAACAATAATAACCTGTACCTATAACAAAAGAAAAGAATAATGTTGGAACTTCTACTAGATATTCTGACAAGTCTTCCTTAAAAATATGTACCTTATTCCATTTTCCTCCAAAGAAAGAACAGAGAACATGGAAAAACCTTTCCTCCCATCTAGTGGCTGGAAACTATAAAAATGTCCTCCATGCCGGTCTTGGAATTCCAGGCATTAGGGATTGTCTGACATCGAGTTGTTCGCTTGGTTAAGCAAAAATAAATTCTAAAATCTTAACCAAAGCTGAGCCCAATGGAGAAATATATATCCATGATGATTCACTAACCGAATTCTCTTTAGTCAGTAACATAATTCTCATCAAGCAGAAAGAAGGTCATGGTCCCACCTTGTTAATCTGAACCTATAGTTTAAAAAAGGCAAGATGCATGATTCTGCTCACTGAAAAGGTGACTTGAAGTATATTTGCCTCTAAAGCTATCAGTGTCCTAGATCTCTCCTGACCCTTAATGGCTCCTTGTTGGCCCCACCTGTTGACAGCTCTTTTTCTCAAGAGCTGGATGTGCTGAATTCACTAAAGAGAGCCAAGAAACTGTCCCCGAACCTGGCTGCCTCCAGGGGCCTCAGCTCCTGAAAGCTGGAATGCCAGGCTCCGCTCCTGGCAGCAGGGCCTCCGAGCAGGGCTAGCCCAGCCCGCAGGAAGGCAGGTTTGGATCCGTTATGCCGCTCAGGGGATTAACGCTTGGTCTGTGTTGTGTGCCTTGAGCAGATATCAGAATCTCTGCTGAACTGTACCTCTCTCTGGTGATTCTCACAGATTCAAAAGATGAATTTCATGTGCAGTCAGCAAAGTTCTGAGAGATCCAGAAAGAAGAGGAAGGTCAGCGAACCAGTGGAAGTCTTCATCCCTGGCAGAAAGTGAAACTTGGCTGCCTTTGCTACTTTTATTCTAAAATAAGTTCATTTTGCAACAAGCGGCATGAAGTGTTTTAGTAGGAAAGTAAGTTTCTATCACCAAAACCCTTTACTAAATGTGTTGCTCAACTTTCTGTGTTAATTCACTAAGTCCTGAATGACCGGATAGGACATGGGTTCACTTGGCCACGAGGAAACGAGGTCACCAGGACTGCTTGGGGCCAGCATTACTTTGAGGCGGAGTTAGAGATGAGACACCCTTTATAGCTGGAAAAGAACCACAGCAGCTCTTTGGAAGAGAAACAAGCTGTCCTTCACAAAGGAAAGAGGATTTTCTTTGCATAATTCAACTCCCCAGGTACTCAGACAGCCGCAAAAGGTTTTAACTTGTTGTAACCTGTGTGCTGGAATCCCTCTGCAGTTCATTAGAATTCCCACAGAATCACATAGCGTGTGTAAGGCAGTGCTGATCCAGGTGTGATTTCTGGGTTAACTTAAATCACGAGGTTAATCAGCTAAGTGTTGGACCAAAGTGTAGTCTCCCTGCAGAGTTCCCCAAAGCCGCCCCTGCTCCCCCTTCTGCTGGCCAGCCCGAGACGGGAATGGGCTGCAATGCAGGAGCCTGGTTGCCTTCCGAGAGCCCCTGTGGCACACTCCCCCCACCCCAAACTTCGGCTCATCAGTCTGTAACCTGCAGATGATGCCCCCAGCCCTCCCGTCATTCTGGAAGAATTCTGATAGACTTAACGATTAGCATCAGATGAATAATAAATGTCAGTGTTATTTGAATTATTTATATACCATGAAATTTAATAACTTAAATGGATAGGGCCAACAAGTTAAATGTTGTAAGTGGGTGTGCTTTCTAGTTAAATAAAATCAAAACACACAATATTTTTTGGCTCATCTAATTTTCTTCATTCAGATCAGTGTAGTAAGGATATCAGGACCTGGAGTGCTTGTTAAAATGCAGACTACTAGGCCTGCCTCATTTCTAGTCATCAGAACCCCAGGGGGTCCCCTCTGGAGAGCTCCCTGGGTTCTAATGTACATGAAAGACTCAGAACCCAGGACAGACCTCTGACTGGGCTGAGAGGAGACTCTCGGGGGCCAGACGTGCACTCAAGCCAGCGGCAGCCTGTGGTTGTCACACTCCCCTTTGGGAGGCTCTCCAGCTTCCGATTGCCCACAGGCAGCCCCCCAGCTGGGGTCCTGAGTTGGGCTGTGGCCCCGAGGCCTGCCAGGGAGGAGCCAGTTCCCTTCCCCCAGCACGTGGAGTGTCCTCCCATGAGCTCGCCCTGCCACTAAGAGGAGGAGGAGGGGGAAGGTACGGGCCTATTATATCCTTGATAGAGCTGGAGCCTGAGTCACCATAACTTCTCTTAAGAGAATCCTATGAAGAGATTAGCTGTCTAGTAGAGGGATTAGGTTTGTTCTGTGTCTCCAGAGCGCAGCGCGTAGACCAGACTGGCAAAGGCTATAGGAGGCCACTCGCGCTCAGTGCCAGGAGGAGCGGAACTCCACAGGCTGGCAGAATCTGACAGGGCAGACCTTGTGAGGCCGTGAGCCTGCCCCAGACTGAGGCCAAGCAGCTTCGTCAATACCCCAGGGGGCTCTCACTCTCAGAGCAGACGAGTTATAAGCAGCAATTAGTCAATCTGGATTTCAGAGAGAACCATTTTGTTCGAAAGAGGAATTTAGCTCTCAATCTATAATTTTCATAAACTCAGCCTAAGGTGGGAGATCCTTTAAGTCAAAGTCTAGAGCCTGAATCTGCCTAGATAGTCTTGCACTGCTTTTATTGTCTCTATTAACACCCCTCTCCTGCAATGGATGCCAACAGGCGGGGTGGGTGTGTCTGATGGAAACAGGGAGAGAGAGAGTGTGTGCGTGTGTCTGTCTCAGCAGCCGAGAGAAGGTGCTGGGCCTGTGCCCTGGCTCGGCACATCAAGGAGACGTGTTGTCAAGAGGATCCGAGAACCATGAAAACGTGAACTCGCTGATTTGACATAGCAGAGCTCAGATGTTCAGCCAGCCATCAAGATGGGAGGGTGTTCAATTCTATTTACTGGATAATTTATTGGGATGGGGAGAGGAAAAAAATTAAAAAAAACAAACCCTTTTTGTAGCTTATTCATTTCTGTCCTTAATAATAACAGAATGAATAACCACAAGTTCATCACGAAGCTAGAAGTTTGGTGAAAAGCCATTCCCTCACCCCAACAGTGCCGGCGCTTGCGAAGATCTGCCGCAGGTCACCTGGAAACTGGGATGTCGTTAAACTGAAGTCTATGCAGGGGAAATGTGACTTGGGCTGCCTGCGGTTTTTCTGTCTTTACAGAAAATTGGTCTAGCTGGAAAGAGGGTTGGCGTAGCTCACGACTGCCACCAGCCTTTGAAGCCAGGCACCAAAGCCACACCTTCATTTCCCTTCTCAAAGGTCCCTCTGGTGTCAGGGTGCTTTCATCCTCCAGCTCACCTCTACCAGGAAGAGACTGGAAAGATTCACCAGTGTCAAAGTGACATTCACACAAGTTCAAAGTTGTGTGTGTTTTGTTCTTTTTATTTCTAATGGGAGGATAATCGCTGCACAGTGCTGCGTTGGTTTCTGCCGTACATCACCGTGAGTCAGTCACAGGTATACATATGTTCCCACCCTCATGAACCTCCCTCCCACCCCATCCCCCCCCTCTAGCTTGCCACAGAGCACCAGGTTGAGCTCCCTCTGCTAAACAGCAACTTCCCACTAGCTAGCTATTTTCCACGTGGTAATGTACATATTTCAATGCTACTCTCTCAATTCATCCCACCGTCTTCTGTCCCTGCTGTGTCTGTAAGTCTGTTCCCTATGTCTGAATCTCTATTCCTGCCCTGCAAATAGGTTTATCAGTACCATTTTTCTAGATTCCACTTATATATGTTAATATATAATATACAAATTTTTTTAAAAATAGCACTATTAGAGCCAGTTCTCAGGGTGTCTTAACATTGTCAGTTCACGGTTTCAAACCCAGTAGTCCTGGATCTTTAGAGATTCCCAGGAAGTTTCTGGATTTATAGTAAAAATAATTCTCAGTGGTGATGATCGTCAGAAGGAAGACCCGAATGATAAAATGAGACCCGCACTGACTCGTAGGAGTCAAAGCAACCAGCAGCCCTCCCGCGGCGTGAGTCCGAGACTCTGTACAAACGAGGAGATGCCTGTTTGCTCCAAATGTATCCCCTTCAGAAATTAGTAGCGCATATGTATATGTATTTTTAAAAGGTAATATTTTCAATGTGGTTGTGTGTTTGTGTAATGAGGCCCTGGCTGAGACTTGCTATGTAGTTAGCAGTTTCCGTTAGGATGAGGGCCTTAATTAGTGGGCTCTTTGGTTAGGCAATGGTAAAGCCAAAATCCTACCCAGAAATGGAAAGACCTGAGGTGCTAATCGACTCACATCACTTCCCCTGGGTGACTACATCTCTACAAACAGGGAGTGTCAAAGTCGTTGAAACTGACTCTTGGAGGCGGCGGACTCACGGCTACCAGCAGCTGACTGTAGGGGAGGCGGGGGGCCTACTGACCCCTACAGCCCAGCCGGGAGTTGGACATGAGATCTGCTCAATAGGATCCCCTTGGGGACAAGCCTCCCTAAACACTTTCATCCTGTCCTAACTGTGCCATGAGGCTCAACGGTGAAAGTTTTCCCCAAGACAGGAGTGGTGAGGCAGCAGATTCAGAGAGCCCGAGACATCCGAGAGAGGCTGGTGGGGCCTGCGCCGTTCCTCAGGGGCTCAGACACTCGGGGACAGAGAGCTGGTGGGAGGGCGGGCTCCCTCACTGGGGGCTGTGGGACTCCTGAAGGCGGGAGAAGTCTGGGGCATCTGGATTGATCAGCTCCGGGGTAAGCAGACACATTCAGGTTTTCATCTTTCTTTGAGCAAGGTTGTTAAGGAAAAGGCTAGGGTGTGGCTGCCAAACCTGGCTGGCATTTTTTAGATAGGCTATTTCCCTGCTCCAGCTCGGGTTATTCAGGATAACAGTGGCGCCTACCTAGTGACATGCTTGTGAGGATTAAGCCAGGCAACTCAAGCTAAGTGTCCAGCATGTATACAGCTGGTGCTCAACAGGTGCTCATCACTTGCCCGAATTTTAGCTTTTGGCCTGCCCGTTGCTTCATGTCAGGAGTTGAGGGTCTCAGTGCGGCTTTTTGCCTATCCCCGAGATCTTGCATCAACACCGAGCCACCTTCCCCTCTCCTTTCCCAAATCTAGACTCTTTCCCGCAAGACAGTCTGTTGGGAGGCAAGCTTCAGATGAAGCTCAACGAGCCGCCCTCCCCACATCTGCATTTTAAAACGGAAGCTTGTTTGTAAGAAAAGTGAATCTCACATTGGGAGTGCGACATGAGAAGAGACTGAATAAACAGGGGAGAGGAATGTCTCAGGAGAACTTCACAGCTGTCTGCAAGCTGTGAGGCCAAGTCAGGAGATGAGGGAACCACAGACCCGATCTGGGTTGTTCCAAAGACAGAACACAGACCTGGTAGGAAGAGGCTGCAGGGAGGCAGGTGTGGGCTCCACAGCGGGAAGACTTTCTCCTTCGTGCCCTAGAGCAGCGCCCGGCTCAAGGATGTGATCTTTCCATTATTAAAACTGTCAGCCCACGACTGTTTCTGGCTGTAATAAGTTCCCCTCACTAGAAGTGTTCAAGTTGAGTTGACCAGGATGTTGCTCTTTGGCTAAGAATCAAATCAAATGAGGGGACTTCCCTCTGGTCCAGTGGCTAAGACTCTGTGCTCCCAAGGCAGGGGCCCCTGGTAGGGAAACTAGACCCCACACACTGCAACTTAAAGGTCCCGCACAGTGAAGACCCCACGTGCCACAGCTATGAGCAGGTGTAGCCAAATAAATAAAAATAACTTTTCTAAAAAAGAAGAATCAAGTAAATACTGAGAATATCGAGGGCTCTCCAAGCTGTAAAATTCTATTCTATGACATTGTTATTAAAGGTAGAATTTCAACAGAGATGGAGCAAAGGAACATTTTCTAAATGCTTTTCCCAAAAGACAGTAGATTGAAGTGGTTAAAGCTGAGGGTTCTTCTGCCATATGTCCCGGCAATCCCACTGCTGGGCATGGACACCAAGGAAACCAGAATTGAAAGAGACACGTGTACCCCAGTGTTCATCCAGCACTGTTTATAATAGCCAGGACATGGAAGCAACCTACATGTCCATCGGCAGACAAATGGGTAAGAAAGTTGTGGTACATGTACACAATGGAGTATTACTCAGCCATTAAAAACAACTGGAGAAGGGAATGGCAACCCACTCCAGTGTTCTTGCCTGGAGAATCCCAGGGACGCATCTGAATCAGTTCTAATGAGGTGGATGAAACTGGAGCCTATTATACAGAGTGAAATAAGTCAGAAAGAAAAACACCAATATAGTATATTAGCACATATATATGGAATTTAGAAAGATGGTAACAACGACCCTATATGTGAGACAGCAAGAGACACAGATGTAAAGAACAAACTTTTGGACTCTGTGGGAGAAGGTGAGAGTGAGATGATTTGAGAGAATAGCCCTGAAACATGTATATTATCATATGTGAAATAGCTCACCAGGCCAAGTTCGATGCATGAGACAGGGCACTCAAAGCTGGTGTGCTGGGACAACCCAGAGGGATGGGATGAGGAGCGAGATGGGAGGGGCATTCGGGACAGGGGACACATGTACACCCGTGGCTGATTCACGTCAATGTACAACAAAAACCACCACAATATTGTAAAGGAATTAGCCTCCAATTAAATTAATTAATTTTAAAGAAAAAAAAAGCTGAGGGTTCTGGAGTTTAGACACTGCCTGGGTTTAAACCCTGGTCGTCCTACTTCTGAGCTGTGTGACCCTGGTCAAGTTGGCTGTGCCTTAATTTCCCCACATATAAAAGTGGGGGCTGTGATAGTGTCTCCCTTCAGAGTTATTGTGAAAACTGAGTGAATTGATTCAAGTAAAGCCCTTAGGAGAACGCCTGGCACAAAGAGAGTTAATGCTTCAGACACATTAGGGACAAGGTACTATCCCATAGCCTTGCCACGCTGCAGCCTTCTGCGTCTCTTCAGTATGTGGAAGGAAGTCTCTTATACCGTAATTGACCCTGACCTTGTTTTTTCCCTGAATCATGTGCCAGCCCCGGCCACTGTAATTAACCGGGCCCTTTCTATCTCCTGTAAGCAAGCTTTCAGGCTGAACAAGCACACAGGGCCTGTGACGCACCGTTTGTGAAGGATCGCGCGGGAGAGACACAGCCCTGGGCACCTTCCCCTGCTGCCTGCCCGGCAAGCGGTGGCTGCCCGGTAAACATTTGCTGAACGGACAGACGAACTCGGCAGGGTTCTTGTCATTGCCTGCGTTTTATTTATTTATTTTTTTGATTAGGTAATTCATTCGCGGGATTGAACATTCAAAAGGAACCAAAGGCAATAGAGCGAGAGGCACCCCTCCCACCCGTCCCGAGGCCCCCTCCCCACCGGTGACTGAGATAAGCACTTTCCCGTCTGTCCTTCTAGAGCTATTTTAAGGCACAAACATGTAAACCAGCTGGCATGCGCACGTCTGTTTCTTTCCCTCCTCTTTAAACACACGGCCACATACGCCGTCCCAGGTGTGTTTATCGACACGGTCACAGAAGTGAGGGTGAATATGCTCACACGAGGGGAGTTAGAAGAAATCGCTCAGAGACTCAAAATCAACCCGGCGAACTCTGCATTAGCGCAGATGTCAGGTGGTTACATGGCCTGGGCTGATACATGAAAGGGGGGGATCAGAGAAAGGATGGGCTGAGTTTTGTTTTTTTTTTAAGTTTACACCAGGCTAACCGCCACCACAACCAAGATACAGAGCCTTTCTGTCACCCCCAGAAGCTCCTTCACGTCCCTTTGTAGCTGGGCCCCACCCTGGACCCACACCCCCGCTCCTCTGCTCTGTCAGAGTTTTTCGGCTTCTGTGTTTCAGGCCTGCGTGCTGCGGGGCAGCCTCCACTCAGCCGAGCTAATCGCGGTATTAGTCAGCTTCGGCGGGGCTCGCTCTGCACTGGGCATTCTGCTGAGCACCCACCCACTCATGCTCATTCATTTAATCCCCCCACAACCAAAGGAGGCAGGTCCTGCTGTCATCTCGATTTCAGACGAGATGTCTAAGACACAGAAGCAAAACTACTTGCCCAAGGTCAACAGGTTCTGTTCAGTCACTCAGTCGCATCCCACTCTTTGCACCCACATGGACTACGGCACGCCAGGCTTCCCTGTCCTTCACAATCTCCCAAAGTCTGCTCAAACTCATGTCCATTCAGTCAGTGATACCATCCAACCATCTCATCCTCTGTCGCCCCCTTCACCTCCTGGCCTCAATCTTTCCCAGCATCAGGGTCTTTTCTGAACCCAAAGCAAAGTAAAAATAATCAAGAAAATACTCAGACTCCAGCAGAAAGACTTCATTACTTTTTTTTTTTTTTAATATTTATGTATTCGGTTGCTCCAGGTCTTAGTTGCCCCATGTGGGATCTAGCTCCCTGACCAGGAGATTGAACCCGGGGCCCGCTTTGTTGGGAGCATGGAGTGTTAGCCACCGGACCACCAGGGAAGTCCCAAGAAAGATTTCATTGCTATTTAATAAGATCAAGGCATGTGGGGGAGTGGGGGGAACCCTGAATTTTACGTTACTCTAGAATGGGTTTGTCCAGCAGCCTCGAGTGTATTTTAAGTGGCTGGTGGCCCTTCTTCACAGGCATCAGTCAGCGCAGGCAGCATGCACACTCACCACGCCGCTCTCTTCTAAGAAATTACAACATTGAAAACTATCTCTTAATGTTAAAGAGCTGGTGTGGTCAGGGTATTACTGAGAAGACAGCTATCTCTGACTATCTACAGGTCCAAGAACACGCATGTCATTCTGAAACCACAAGGAATGTGGTTAAGTCCCCCGGTCACACCTCTCAACAAAGATTGATCTGTTGCCTCCATGGGCTTTTCTCCTGGACTCAGATGTTAATTCATAATGATGTCTGCTAATGGGCCTTCCCTAGAGAGGAGCCTATTAAAGGAATTAATTACACTGCAGGTTCAGAAACTTCCTGGCACATAATGAAATGGCTCCCCAGCTGAAACAGTCTGAGAAAGAAACCACCGTTCTAAATGCTGAGGCCAGTTCCCATAAAGGGAGAGGCAAGTTTGCTCAGATAACTGCAGATCCTGGAGAGACAGGACAGTGAAAATGTTAACAGTGACACCAGTGTCCACTCATTGCTGTGAGTGTGTGCTAAGTCGCTTCAGTTCAGTTCAGTCACTCAGTTGTGTCCAACTCTTTGCGACCCCATGAATCGCAGCACGCCAGGCCTCCCTGTCCATCACCAACTCCCGGAGTTCACTCAGACTCACATCCATCGAGTCAGTGATGCCATCCAGCCATCTCATCCACAGTCATCCCCTTCTCCTCCTGCCCCCAATCCCTCCCAGCATCAGAGTCTTTTCCAGTGAGTCAACTCTTTGCATGAGGTGGCCAAAGTACTGGAGTTTCAGCTTTAGCATCATTCCTTCCAAAGAAATCCCAAGGCTGATCTCCTTCAGAATGGACTGGTTGGATCTCCTTGCAGTCCAAGGGACTCTCAAGAGACTTCTCCAACACCACAGTTCAAAAGCATCAACTCTTTGGTGCTCAGCCTTCTTCACAGTCCAACTCTTCCATGGGGATTCTCCAGGCAAGATTACTGGAGTGGGTAGCCATTCCCTTCTCTAGGAGATCTTCCCAAACCAGGGATCGAACCGGAGTCCCCTGTCTCCTGCACTGGCAGGCTAGTTCTTTACCACTGATGGGATTTCACTAAATATAGATCATAGTTTTCTAAAAATTTCTAATTCTCTATTACCCCCTCTTATTTGAGACCAATGTTTGCCACATACAAATATTGCCAATTAACCTTACAGTGCAATTTTAATGTGCTTTCTTTTTAATAAGAAAATAGTTTTCAGGACTCCTGCGGTGGTTCAGCGGCTAGGGTTCCCCACTCCCAGTGCAGGGGGCCCACGTTCAACCCCTGGTTGGAGAACTAGATCCCACATGCTGTGACTAAGACCCGGCACAGCCGAAGAACTAAAAATAAGTATTTTTTAAAACCCCAGTTTTCTCCACGTAACATAGAATAAGCGATAGTGGACCTAGGATTGGGAGGATGGATACATGTATATGTCTGGCTGAGTCCCTTTGCTGTCTACCTGAAATGTTACAACATTAATATTCAGTTATGCTCCAATGCCAAATAAAAGGTTTAATTTTAAAAAAAGAGAGAGAGAGATGAAGGACTTAGGATGGATTATGTTTCATTCAAACTCAAGAGAAGGTGGTAGAATTACCCGCTCTGGAAGTCTAGATAGGTTTCAGTGCAGCCTGAAGCCTACTCCCCAGTAGATGAGATGACTTTCTGCTCTCGTTCCTCTGTATGGCCTGTGTCACACAGTCCAAATCTCCGGAGACAACAACAGCAGAAGAAAGAGAGAACGGCAGATGCGCTAGGGCGCTAGTGACTGACAAGCCGCCAGTTTGTCGGTTTCTAGGTAAACTGAGGGGGGCAGGGTAGCGTGATGTGCAGAACTGACCAGAGATCCTGTCAGAGTCGGTTTTCATCGTAATCTTGGTTCTCCCTTTATTTCTGGACAAGGCCTTTATCTCTTCCCTTCTTCTGTTCCATTAGCAGCGAAAAGCAGACAGCACCCACCTAGGGCTTTGGACCACCAAGAGGCAGGAGCTCGGGTGGTGACGGTCCACTCTAAATGCAGCCGGGCACCCGGACGGAATTCCTCGGCCTGGCCTCGGGGCAGTTTGTGGGGAGGGAGGGCGAGCTCTCTTGGGAGCCCTGCTGGAAAGATTGAGGGCAAAAGGAGAAGAGGGTGGCAGAGGATGAGACGGTTGGATGGCATCATCGACTCAATGGACACAAGTTTGAGCAAACTCCAGGAGATAGTGAAGGACAGGGAAGCCTGGTGTGCTGCCGTCCATGGAGTCGCAAAGAGTCAGACATGACTTAGCGATTGACCAACAACTAGAGAAAGCCTGATCCTCACGAGTCAGAAGGGACCACACCAGTCCTCTGGCCCCTCCTCCAGAGACTGAGGTTACTGTTGAGCAAAAGTGAGACTTATCTGAACCTAGTCTATGGTCAGCTGTAACATGGGCTTTACTTGGAATGAACTCAGCCATAAGGATGGAGCCCAGGGGAAAGGGTTTTTTTTTTAAGTTATTATTGGAATGAAACTCATTTACAATTACAATACAGAGAATGGTCATTTGCATGCTTTAAACTCTTTAGCAGATAATGGTGACACACTGTGTTGTGACTGAAAAGTTACAAGATGATTAAACACTGGCAATTGCTTGGATTTTTAAGTGTTTCTTAGAATGGGCAAGCTACATAAAACCTAACCAAGTTCCAGCTAAAGGTCTAACAGTTCTGATGGAAACTGTTAAACCAATTCTGCAAAGAGAGACAAACAGCTTCAAACTGCCAGGTATCAGTATTATTGTAATATTCCCTTTATCAAAACCTATAACTGAAATGTATAGGTAAGAATTTACAGTAAGCAGCAGGTACTTGGAAACTTGTCAGTTAAGATTTCCCATTAGTGAAGAGATTCTGCTGTAAGCTTTTTAACCCTCTAATGTCAGAGGGAAAAAAAAAAAACTTTCACAATTAGTTTCTAAGGAAATTATATAAAAGTCATAATAACTAAAAGGAAAAGATTTAGACTGTCATTCCAATAGGACACAACCTCCTAAAGAAGACGCAACCTGGTAGGATGTTTTAGGAAGACTGTACATAAATAAAAATAAAAATCTATATTCTTTATATATTTCTAAAGAAAATAGTTAACAAAATCACCTTAAAGTGACTTCATTTCCTGCTGCTCTCCCAACCTCCTCAAAACTGAGAATATAACAAATATTTGCATAGGCTTATTATTCACATTTAATCATGAATAATTCACTTTGTACAGACAGCTGGGTAAACAAGAGTTTTGGAGTTTCCTTTTTCTAGAATATTTTCCCCTTGGCTGAAAGGAAACAGCTTCAGTGTGGTTTGACATGGTTTCCATGCCATCCTGTCCTGTCCCCTGAGCAGGAGGGATCCCCTGTTTCAGGCATTTTCTTTTTTTCCTTTCTTTCTTTCTGTCAGTTCTTAGGCTACAGTTCACAACCATACATATATATTATGATGGTGATGGTGATGAAATGAAAAATGAGCACCACCACTCAAGTCTGTGGTCGGCAAACAAGTGAACGGACACAGATGTGCTTCTGGGTGGATCCTCTTATGAGTGCTGGGAAAAGATCTCCCCAGCTCATTCTGCCTCGTCATTAGCTCCTTCACCTTCTCCTATCAGTTCATGAACAGTTTCACAATTCTTTGACTATCTGCCACAAAGCCGGCTCCCGTTTCCCTCTGCTCCTCCCAGGCCTACATGAGGAAGTGAAGCACGTACCACTGCGCACAGGTTTAGCCAGGGCATTTCCATCTGGGCAAGGGGGCATCATTTACCAAAGGTCAAGGATCCTTCCAGCTCTGTGGACGTCACCAGCCAAACTGTGATAGTATAGCTTGTGGTTTAGGAGACAATTAGGCTTGCCGTCACTCGGCTATAACTGAATGGGGGGGCTGTGGTGGGGAGGAGGGGACGTCACAGTATATCCTTGGGAAATCCCTGCTCTTTGTCACAACCTGGCAAATAGCTTTGAGAATCTTAGCCACCCAGCAAATGCCACGTGTCCACCCTAACTGTGTTAGTTGAGGGCAGACACAGGCCTAGGGATATACGTACCCTCTCTTCAGCAGTCGGCGTCATAAAGCATGAATACCATGGCCAAGAGCATTCCAGAGAAGATTAGCCACAATTCGACTAAATTAGAAAAACGGTACTGATGAAAATACTGATGAACCTATTCGCAGGGCAGCGATAGAGACGCAGACATAGAGAACAGACTTGGGGGAGGGGGAGGGGGTGGAGACGCGGATGAATTGGGAGGGTATATACACAGAACCACGTGCGAAATCAACGGCCAGCGGGCAGCTGCTGCGCAACCCAGGGAGCTCAGCCCGCGC
>SJXQ01007118.1:164163-179221 GCA_006408695.1 Aepyceros melampus | reverse complement strand
GAGAGAGAGAGAGAGAGAGAGAGAGAGAGAGAGAGCGCGCGCGCCTCTTAAAGTAAACCAAGAAACAGAAGGGCTAGGTCTGGCCTAAAGAGAAGTGTCAGGAGAGGGAGGGAGGCTGGTGAGGCAAGCCTGCCTTTGAAGTCACTTTGTTTGTGAAAAGTCTGCTGTGCACCTCTCTTAAGGAAACTCCGCTGGAATGAGGTTCCTGTGCATGTGGGGTTTAGGGCTATTGTTTTTGGCTCCGATGTTCACCTCAAGCCCTAGCTAGGACATGTATAAATCCCGTAACAACAGCCTGACATGAAATTGCTCACCCTCGCATTGCATCAGGGGACTTTTACTCAGGCAGAGTTTGAATGCCTCATTGTTTAATGGGACAGGAAGTTTACTCTTGATGCAAATGAAGAATCTTTTTTTTTTTTCTCCTTACCTCCTTGGAAGATTTTCACAGAGGCCTGTCCTGTCATCCCTCGCTCTTTCCATGGGAGCAGCTGTGCCCAATTTCCTCCTCAGAGTCGGGTTTTCTTAGGACCGGAGGACCAGCGTGAGGCAGGCTTCTCCGTGAAGGGAACACTGGGAGATGGGCCAAGGGCCCCAGGAACACAGAAGGGTGGGGTCTTCTGAAAAGGGCTGGATGTTTCTCTTTTCAGTTTCTTTCACACTGATCTCAACCTCGGTTGGTTTCTTCTACATACAAAGAGGGAAGCCCCATCCCCAAACCTTTCCAGGTTTGTTTTGTTTTGTTTTCCCTCTCAAGCTGAAGCACCTGGTGACCAGCTCACAAAGAAGATGCCTCATTCAGAACCATGACCCTCACCTTCCACTGGAGCAAATCCCTAAGATAGAAACTTCTAGAAAAAGCCTTTGGGGGTTCCCCATCTCTGCATACTCTCTAGGCAAATTCTCCAAAAGGCATTAGAAGATCCCTCTTAATCTTCTGCTGATGCCCCCTGACCAAGAGACCGGCCAAGAGAGACCTCCAAAGAAAGAAAGGATTCACTACTTTTCGTCAGAGGAAACCAATCAGGATCATGATGGGTGAATGACAGGAACGCTGACCCAAAGCCCTAATTTACTTGGTTCCGTATTTTCAGAATCTTTTTTTCCCCCTATACATCCAAAAAGAAATCATTCGTGGGAAGGAATGAGGAAAGAAAGGGGAGAGGAGGAAAAAAAAAAGAAAGAACTCGCGTGCTACGTATGCAACGTATGCGACATATGCTACAGCGCGTATGCCCCAGTGAAGAGCCTAAGGTTGCAATTCCACTGCAATTGTCTTCAGCCTCCAAATTCATCAGCACATTCCCAAAAGTCACAATGCTACCTGATAACACAGACGCTAGATTGTTTGCTTAAGATGACAGGGTTTTTCCATGTCTATATGCACGCATGTGGGTGTGTTTTCACTGTACCACATCAAGTGCAATTAAGCAAGAAGGAACCACCTCACTCCTGGCCAAGCTCTGTTCTCTTGCTGGCTCTCCCCTGGGTGTCCCCTGCAGACCCTGATTTAATCAGGCAGTGCTGCGACCTGGAAGCAGATTTGTTTTTTAGGCTCGCCAGGTCACTGCCAGGTGCACCCAGGGTGGCCATCCACTGCCGTGGCCAGCCCCGCGCGGCCTCCCTGCACGGGCCCACAGTCAGCCACATGCCTTGCACAATCTCCCTCTTACTCAGGCACTGGCACTTCTCTCTGTGGGCCTCACCCTGGCTTCACCCCGTCTGGGATCTGGCATCCCCTGTGACCATCAACCATGGCAAAAAAAAAAAAAAAGTTCTGGAAATGCCTGTGAGCGTAATTTCACATTCGAAGTTACTCCTTCACACTCAATAAAAACGACTGTGTCTGTAACACATCTGGTCATTCTTATATGAGGAGGTGGGAAACACCAAGCTATGTTCGGTGGCACTTAACAGCCTGGCTGCACCCTTCCCTGGCAAGTGCGCACCCCAGCGTCCTTGGGGGGCAGTGAGAATCCATCCCGTGTAAGGCACACATCACCATCTGTCGCCAACCTTCCAGGCTCAGGGCCTGGCACATCAAGAGGCTCAGCAAACTTCTGATGAAACGGAGACGACTGAGTCTGCAGATTCTGGGTGCTTCCCCAACCCAATTTAGGTCTGGAAACTCAAACAGCTGTGTTGAGAAAAAGATGTCCTGGTGATTACAAAACCCCATCTCTGAGAGCACAGCCATGGGCAGAACCAGCCAGGGAAATGCAGCGGTGATCAGCAGATATGCAGAGATTTCACGCTCCCTGCTCTCTCCCCCTTTCCAGCTCTTTCCGGGGGGCGGGGTAGGAGGAAGAGCCTCTCCTGTCTTCACAAGGCCGCCTTTCCCATGAGTGCGTCTGCACACCTCCAGATCTTTTTGTAAGGATGCCAGTCACTGAATCTGGGGCCCACCCTACCCTAATGTGGGCTTCCCAGGTGGCTCAGATGGTAAAGAATCCACCTGCAATGCAGGATCCCCGAAGATCACCTGGAGAAGGAAAAGGCAACCCACTCCAGTATTCTTGCCTGGGAAATCCCATGGACAGAGGAGCGTGGTAGGCTACAGTCCATGGGGTCACAAAGAGTTGGACCAACTGCGTGACTAACACTGCTCCTACATGGCCATCTTGACTGGATGACATCTGCAAAACCCCTACAAAGTCACACTTACAGGTGCCAGAGGTTAGGACTTTAACCTCCTACAACATCCAGTGTGCTGGTCCCTGGTCAGGCTGTTGCTGCTGCTGAGCCGCTTCAGTCGTGTCCGACTCTGTGTGACCTCATAGACGTCAGCCCACCAGGCTCCCCCGTCCCTGGGATTCTCCAGGCAAGAACGCTGGAGTGGGTTGCCATTTCCTTCTCCTCTGATCAGGCTACACCTAGAATTTTGGGTCCAGCTCATGACCCATATTTTAAGATGTCCAGTGTAAAAACTGCTTCCATTTGTGTGATATGAGGAGCAGCTATGGGACCTATATTCAGTTTAGATCCGGGAAGCATTAAGAAGAGTACATGTCTAGGAAAACATAATTTGAGAAGATGCAGGCACCCCAGTGTTCACGGCAGCATTCTTACAATAGCCAGGCCATGAAGGCAACCTAAATGTCCCCTGACGGAAGTACAGATACAGAATATGTGGTATATGGTGGAATACTACGCAGTCATAAAAAGAATGATCTCATGCCATTAGCAGCAACATGGATGGACCTAGAAACTGCCATACTGAGTGAAGTCAAAGGCAAATATTGTATGCTATTGCTTATATGTGCAATTTTTTAAAACAGTAGAAATGAACTTATCTAAAGAACAGAGGTAGCATTACAGATGTAGAAAATTTATGGTTGCCAAATGGCAATGGCACCCTACTCCAGTACTCCTGCCTGGAAAATCCCATGGATGGAGGAGCCTGGTAGGCTGCAGTGCATGGGGTCACGAAGAGTCAGATACAACTGAGCGACTTCCCTTTCACTTTTCACTTTCATGCACTGGAGAAGGAAATGGCAACCCACTCCAGTGTTCTTGCCTGGAGAATCCCAGGGACGGGGGAGCCTGGTGGGCTGCTGTCTATGGGGTCACACAGAGTCGGACATGACTGAAGCGACTTAGCAGCAGCAGCAGCGAAGGGTAACAGGCGGCAGGGGGATAAATTGGGAAATTACTACTATATATATAGTAGGTAACTTGTAAGAACCACTACATAACAGGGAACTCTACCCAATACTCTCTAATGGCCTATATGGGGAAAGAATGTTAAAAAGAGTGTATACATGTATACGTATAACTGATTCCCTTTGTTGTACACCTGAAACTAACATTATAAATCAACTGTACTCCAACAAAAATTTTAAAAAGAAAGAAAAATAAAAGAGGAGTAAATGTTTGTAATCAAACCAGTCAATCCTAAAAGAAATCAACCTTGAATACTCACTGGAAGGATCAAAGCTGAAGCTCCAGTACTCTGATCACCAGATGTGAGGAGCTGACTCACTGGAAAAGACCCTGATGCTGGGAAAGACTGAAGGCAAAAGAAGAGGGCCACAGAGGATGAGATGGCTGGATGGCATCACTGACTCAACGGACTTGAGTTTGAGCAACTCCGGGAGATAGTGGAGGACAGAGGAGCCGGTGTGCTGCAGTCCGTGGGGTCACAACGAGCCGGACTTAGCGACTCAGCAACAGTATGTTGCCCGTCATTTAGTTCCGGCTTTTGTGGTACACCTAATCTGCATTGATTGAGGGAAACACATTTTGGCTCAATAGAATTTTTCTCAAATATCCCAATGATCTTTGGATGAAGGCCATCCACCAAGGGCTGTCTACCCAGCCGTGAGTTACCGCATCCGTCATTCATCTGATAACCTTGTACCAAGGCCCACTATGCAGCCACGCCACAGGCTCCTGGCCAGACGTCTGGGGCAGCGACAGGTCTCGCTCTCAGCAGGCTTACCGACTAGCGGCTCCAAAATGGTCCAGGCCTCCTGGGTGGGCAGATGCGTAGGGCGTTACCCAGGAGGTTCTCTGCGGAGAGGGTGTGGACCACCGCATCCCCTCAGAGCTAAGGCACTGCGCTCTTTATGATCCCTGAGAGGCGAAATAGAGAGGAAATTGGAGGTTTGGAGCCGGGAGTGCGGGGGCAGAATGATGGAAGAAAATATTTTAAAGGGTTTCAATGAGCCCAGAGCGGTTTTCCCTGGTGGAACACGTGCAGAGAAGCGGGTTCCTCGCACCATCACGCAGAAGAGGGTTTTTTCTCACAAGCCGGAGGCTCCCTCTCTCCACCCACCCTAAGGAGCAGACACTCAAGAAACAGCCCAAACCCGCCAAGGCTGCTAGATCTCAGCAATGGGGAAACGGAACCCCTCTCCCCAATCTCAGCAGACAGAACAGCCCAGGCCCCAGGTGCTTCCCCTCTTCCGAGACTCCCAGCCCCGAGGAGCAGAGCGAGCAGCTCTAAATCAAGTGTTTTTCAGCAAAACCAGGACCCCGGGGTGGAAGGGAGAGGCCTGCACTCTCTGCGGCTGCTCCTCCAATAATGAGCCTAAACAAAGCCGGTGCCAGGGAAGTTAATCTGCGCTGAGATAGGGGAGCCACGCCCGAGGTGGAGCGGGAGCCCCGGCCGGGCACGGCAGGCCCAGGAAGCTGGGCCCGCAGAGTCCAGCTGCTGGCCAAGGTAAACCTTCCTCTGCGATGCCCAGGGTGGGCGGGCCCAGCCCTCCAGGAAGAGAAACCCCCTCTTTGCCTGCATGCTGCCCTTTGACCACGTGAGAAGATAAATGCATTTTTTTAAAAAAAGAAAAGAAAAAAAAAGATCTGTCCTCGGTGCTGGGAAGCGCCTGGTACAAAACACCAAGGAGGTCTCGCAAAACAAGGAACCCATCTGGCCGCCATTCCAGCGCTCCGCCCCGCACTGCCCATCCGGCCTAGCTCTCCACGCACGCGCAGACGTCCTCACGAGTGTGCACAGCCACACTCGGGCGCACACGTCCTCACGCATGTATGCATACGTACACACGGTCGCACACCAGCCTGCCAGAGTTCACCTTGTTTCACCCTGCCACACACACTCCCACACATATTCTCACACATACAGACACATGCCTTCACACAGATAGACATCCACACGGGTCTACATAAACCCACCCTCACACAGGACACACATGTGCACCGCTGTGTACAAACGTGTGCGCGCACATCTTCAAACACAAGGCACACGTGGCCTCATCACGCACACAGTGTATTCTCACACACCTGCATCCACAAACATCCACTGTGCACACACACACACAGACCCTCAGTCTTCATGCGTGTCGCCCACTTGTATTGCAAACACAACCTTACACATAATGCACCTTTATACAGAAACACACGTGTGGGTACACATTTTCATACCACAACATGTCCTCACATGCAGCAAAGGTTCACACCCATATGCGCTTCCCCGGACACACACACACACCCCCTAATATAAACACACATCCTCTATTGTACAGTACAGGGAACTCTGCTCAATGTCACTCGGCAGCCTGGATGGGAGGGGAGTCTGGGGGGAATGGATACATGTGTGTGTAGGGCCGAGTCCCTCTGCAGTGCACCTGAAACCATCACAGTGCAGTTCATCAGTTATGCGTCACGCTCAGTATTCAGTCGTGTGTGACTTTGTGACCGCATGGACTGGAGCCCACCAGGCTCCTCTGTCTATGGGATTTCCCAGGCAAGAATACTAGAGTGGGTTGCCATGCCCTTCTCCAGGGGATCTTTCCTATCCAAGGGTCGTACCCGTGTCTCCTGCATTGGCAGGCGGATTCTTTACCACTGAACAACCTGGGAAGCCTATTAACCTGCTATTCTCCAATATAGAATAAAAAGTTTAAAAAGAAAAAAAAAGTAACTAATAAAGTGTGAAATAAGTTAACAAAAACATAACACACCTTCACATGTGGACGAACACTCACCCTCACGTGCACACACCTGTCCTTTGCTGCTGCTTCCCCAGGCCTCCAGCACATCCAGGGGAGGACCAATGAAATACTAGTACTGAAAGCCGGTCATGTTGTTGCTGGTAAAGGGGGCATTTTACGAGGTATCTGGCTATCCCCTGGGGGGGCTCTCCCTTTGTGAAGTCTGGCCAGTTGGAGGAAAGAGAAGCTGCAGGAAAGGAGATCCAAAGGAGCGGGACCTGAAAGAGTGCCACGGCTGCTGCCTGAAACATCTGGAAATACGGGAACGGGCATGAGGAAGACAACCCGGCGCCAAGCCACCTCCGGGCAGGGGTGCCAAGAGCCGCCCCGGGAGCCGGAGCTCCTCTCTGAAGCCGCCGGGTGCAGCGGCTGAAACACCGAAACATGCTCTGAATTCTCCTCCCACCAGCCAACACCGCCTGGCCTCAGTTCCTCGGTCTCTAAGGCGAGAGGCTCGGGGACAATGACCAAGCCCATACTTCTAGGGAAAACATTGGACTATGGTGAGTGCCAGGCACCCCGCTGTGCTCTGCACTTGCATCATCTGGTGGTTATTAGCATGCCCATTTTACAGGTAGGATAACTGCTCAGAGAGGGTGTCCGCCTTGCCAAAGATCACAGAGCTGGCGAGGGGACAGGGTGAGGATTCAAACCCAGAGCCACTTGTCGCCTAACCTCCGTGCTCTCCTGCCAAAGAGGCACAGTGTTCATCTGGCCGGCTCTCTGCCACCCACGGGAGCCAGGAAACCCTAGGACTGAGCCGCCGGAAATGGATGACCTCAGCCAGCCTCCTTGTTTCACAGACGACGGGGAAAGTGGAAAGGGCCAGGGACTTGCCCAAGGTCTCGTCCTGCGTCCCATCCTCATTCCCGGACTTCACTCTCCCCGGCAGCCCCCGGAAGGAGCTGGGGAAAAACCTTCAGAGACATCCCTGGGGAAGACAGCTGGAAGGCAGGGCGGGCCAGGGCTGTAATGGTGTGGTGATGAGGTGGTGACGGGACTATTTCCCCCTTTTGAGAAATGCTCTGGCGTCAGACAAGTCCTGGGGGGCGGAGGTAAGAGGAATTTGGCAGGATCTGATTAGAAGGCATCTGGAGGCCGTGAGTACCAGAAAAGCCTCTGCGGGGCCCGTGTGGGCTCATTCCTGAGTGCCTGCACAGCCCTCTGCTCCTGGAGGCTCTGCGGGGACCGGGGAGAGTCAGAGAGTGGAGGCTCTACCCACGGTCCCAGGCCAGGCAGGGACATTCTCCCCAGCTGTCTTGCAGCCTTTGTCCTGGAGGCCCAAAGAGGGGCCCCATTGCACACTTGCCTGCCCGCCTGGGAACAATCTCCCGGCATTGCCTCGAAGGGGTGGGGCGGGGGTGGTCCTAGCACAAGTCACCACTGTTAGGCAACTCTGTGCCTCGACTGTGACCAGCGTCTTACCCACATTCTTGCTTCATCCTCACCAAGCCCGGCGGAGGTGGGACCAGTATTGCCCTCCCACCACCACCCCATTCCCACTCCAGGGCGCTGAGACCCACAGAGGTTTCATGAGGCCTCCCAAAGTGATAACGATGGAGCCAGAACTCAAATCCTGAGGTGGCTGGGGTCCCGGCCCAAGTTCCCGGCCACGACGTCGCGCTGCACCTGTTTCACTATTTCCTGGCGCCTCAAGGGACACCTGAGCATCCCTCAAGCCAAAAAAAAAAAAGCTTAAATCCGGGCCATCGCCCCTCCCCACCCCGCCTCACTTTCCCTTCTGAATTGGGGGGGCCTGGTCAGAGACAGACCCCAGGAGATTCCACCCGTCCCCTCGCGTTGGCCTCGCTCACCCACGGATGAGTCAGCTGGAATTTTTGGACACCGCGGGCTCACAGCCGCGGTACCAGGAGCTGTCAGGGGGCTGGAATGCACGGAACGCGGCTCCCCGGGCTCCCGCGTGCCCCCGCCCAGCCCCGCCCCCAGGCTGGGAAGGTAAATGACACAGTGTTTGTCAAGGGCTCGGGACAACAGGTGCACGCGAACTTGAGGACAAAGACCGATTCTTTTCTGCGGGGCTGCAGCCACAGTTTCACGGCCCTCCCACGCATGTCCGCGTTCCAGGCCCGGATGCTCCGCGCCCCGGGCTCCGGCCAAGGGCAAGAAGCCACTGATTAGGAAGCAGGCAATGGCACCCTACTCCAGCACTCTTGCCTGGAGAATTCCACGAACAGAGGAGCCTGGTGGGCTGCAGTCCATGGGGTCGCTAAGAGTTGGGCATGACTGAGCGACTTCACTTTCACTTTTCACTTTCATGCATTGGAGAAGGAAATGGCAACCCACTCCAGTGTTCTTGCCTGGGAAAATCCCATGGACAGAAGAGCCTGGTGGGCTACAGTCCGGCACGACCGAGCACATGAACACAATAGTTTGGAAATAGCACTTGATCCTCTTAGAACATCTGAGAGAATAAATATATGAATGTTTTAATTCAGACTTTTTCTTTTAGTAAACTTATGCTGAAACTTCTTGTTCATATTGACTTCGTTTAGGAAATGTTGTCAACAAAAAAAGTCATAGTTATGTAGTAATTTATCTATAAGCATTAAATAACATCTATTATTTTTCAAAGAAAATGATGTCAGTGGTTAAAATCCTAACTTCTAAGCACTGTTAGTTGTGAACGCTAATGATCCATTGCTTAGAAGCTACTTTATCTGCTTTCAATATGAAACATAAAAAGTAATATCATAGTAATTTTCTATAAATCTTTTATTGTAAAACCAATGTCATGGTGTTGCTAAAAGTAGTAGATTTAAGTAATATTTTATTTCTTTGAACAATTCCAATACATATAAGTTACTATTGGTAACTCGGCCCTGCAACGCCACCAAATACACGACTTGGAGTTTGTCGCCTACCTGCTCACAGGCCTCGTGCGGTGCATTAAGGTGGTGGAGAAGGCGGCCGCAGCCCTTCCCTCTCCAGCTTGCTTTCTAGAGGCAGGTTGAGAGAAGAAACGTGTGAGCGTGTAATTACAGAATGGGATCAGGTGAGGAAGGAGGCAAACCAGGTGCAGGTTGGAAACAGGCAGGCGGTTCCTTTAAAATGAAATCTAACCCTTCAGGGCTGCGGCAGGCTGGCTCAATTTGTCACGTGTGTCTGAGGCCTTAACTCCTGCCAGCCACCCAGAGCCCTTGTGGCCCGCCTGTCGCTTTGCTGGGTGAATCCTGGGTCACCTTCTGAACTCTCTGCCTGCCTGGTGAGCCCCTCGGGAGCCAGGAAGCCTGGTTGTATCGCACAGTCTGGAGACTCATGGGAATTCCGTCTAGCACATGTGGCCCAGATCCCTTTGATTTCGAAGCCAGGCACTGGGGAGACACATAAAGAATACTTCTTGAGGGAATGGGCGTCCCCACACTCCAGCTGACTGTAGGAAGGACAGGAGGAAGAGGGGCTGTGAGCAAAGGAATCACGTTCAGGAAACCCTCCATGCCGGAAGTCAGCCCGGGAGCCCCACTGGACTCAGAAAGGCCACATCACACACACAGACTGGTTAAGAGAGATGAAGGGTTGAGGACAAAAAACTGACTGATCAGCCTCTCCTCCGGAAGTTCAGGCCCACAGATGTTGCCTCGATTACCTATCACAAGGAAGAAACGCCAGAATTCACCCAGGCCCCTGCTGACGCAGGGCACTGGAGAGAGAGAAACCGCTGGGCTGATTATCTTGGCTTTATCCTCCACATCTGTTTCAGCTCAGCATCTCTGCTTCTCGTCTTTAAAGAGATGGCTGCAAGGCTAGAGAATCTCAGGCTGGAAAGGGTCTGAGAGACCTCACATCTCACCTCCTTCTTTTGGAGATAAGAGCCGTGTCACTTGAGAGGCCGTGACTCACTCAAGGCCACACGGCGTGGGGGGTGGGGGCTGGGGAGCTGGGATTGCAGCTCTCCCTTCCTAGGCCAGAGCTCTTCCCAGTTCTCCAAGCTGTCTCTCGGATCCCGCCAAGTCGTTCCCACGCTGGCCTGGTTTAGGCCTCATTACTAACAAAAGCTGGCTATGGTCCTTTCTCATTCCCCTCCCACTGCCTCTCGAAAAAGGAAGGAGATGCTCTTCCAGAACAGAGCCAGTGTGGTTTTGCTTGTCATCTGATGTCTGGGAGTGCCCATGCCAGGCTCCACTCCAGGGGTGCAGCTCCTTGCCCTCACTTGGTGTCATAAAAGAATTCACCCTCCTGCCAACCTTGAGCATAGGAGGCCGTTTCTCAGCTGGGAATCAAGCCACCTTGAGGGCCAAGGCATCAGAGAGACTGTGCTCAGCTCTTACCAGCTGTGTGCTCCTTGGCCAAGGCCTCTCCTTGGAAGGCAGGTGCTCCCCAAGGAGTCCCAACCCCATTTCCTGGCCAGTCACCTCCACCCAAGCCAAGTCAAGAGTCTCTGGAAGGTGCTCCACATCCATTCTGGAAGGGAGGATTAGCCCCACCTCCAGTCCTTTTTTTATTTCCGGCCACACTTCCAGTAGTCATGTACAGATATGAAAGTTGGACTGTAAAGAAAGCTGAGCACCGAAGAATTGATGCTTTTGAACTGTGGTGCTGGAGAAGACTCTTGAGAGTCCCTTGGACTGCAAAGCGATCCAACCAGTCCACCCTAGAGGAAATCAGTCCTGAATATTTATTGGAAGGACTGATGCTAAAGCTGAAATTCCAGTACTTTGGCTGCTTGATGTGAAGAACTGACTCCTTGGGAAAGACCCTGATGCTAGGAAGAATTGAAGGTGGCAGGAGAAGGGGACGACAGAGGATGAGATGGTTGGATGGCATCACCGACTCAATGGAATGAGTTTGAGTAAGCTCCGGGAGTTGGAGCCTGGCGTGCTGCAGTCCTTGGGGTCCTAAAGAGTCGGACACGGCTGAGCGACTGGACTGACACTGCATGGCTTATGGGCTCTTAGTTCCCCTGTGTGCGTGCTGAGTCGCTTCAGTTGGTTGACTCTGCGACCCTATGGACCATTGCCCATCAGGCTTCTCCGTCCATGGGATTCTCCATCCATGGGATTCTCCAGGCAACAATACTGGAGTGAGTTGCTATGCCCTCCTCCAGGGACTCTTCCCACTCAGGGATGGAACTCCCATCTCTTGCGTCTCCTGCATTGGCAGGTGGATTCTTTACCACTAGCGCCACCTGGGAAGCCTCTTAGTTCCCCTACCAGGGGTCAAACTCAGGCCCTTGGCAGTGAAAGCACTAACCACTGGACCATCAGGGAATTCCCCCTCCCTATTTTTTTTTAACAGATGTGGCAATCCAGGTTCAGAGAGATTAAGTTACCTGCCCATGGTCACCCAGCTAGTGAGGGGCAGAGTCAGAATTTGAACTCTGCTTCAAGCCCATCTCTTTCTGTGGCACCCCTCCACATGCCCCAAAGGAGCTCGAGGCATCTCAAGACAGCCTTCCCGTGCTCAGGAGTAGTCCCCTCTGGCTTGCCTGGGTGCCTGAAGCCCCCTCACTGGAGTCATCTGCTGCTGACCCCAGCCTTTTAAGCAGGAAAGGCCAGGGGTGGACAGGGAGAGGTTATACAAAGGTATGATCGTGGTAGGACCAACCTGGGCCGCAGGGCTGAGGGCTGGGGGGTGCAGAGGAAGTGGCCGGGGGAGAAAAGGCTGACTGGGGGAGGGGCAGGCCCAGAGGCTGGCAGGACAGGGCATGAGGGAGCACCGGTGGGGATGAGGGAGGCTTCCTCCAAACCCCACAGGGCCAGCTCTGGGGCAGGGACTGGCTTTAGGGTGGAAGGGCCCAGCGTGACTGGGAGGCATTAGTCAGCGGTGGAGGTTTATGAAAGGAGGAATTGTCCGGAGCCTCCTACTCACCAAGCCAACTGGGCTGTCCCCAGAGACTGGGAGCAGGGCCGGTATCAGAAGGGGACCAGGAACTCCGAGCTGCTCACTGCCCAGGTTGAATGGCCCCAGGCATCCGGGGGCCACGCGCGGGGGCCCTGCCCGGCCTCACGGCCTCTGAGTCACAGCCCTTGGCTGGCGGGCTGAGTATCTTCATTGTCCTCTCAGCCAGGGGACAGCGGGGCCCGACTCCCTCCTCCTAGGAGAAAGGACACCCAGGGCTGATTCACCAGTTTATCACCCTGCTGCCCCCTCAGTCCGAGGCCCCCAGCATATTCACCTACCATCCCTTCTTCAGTCTTTCTTACAGTCATTCTTTTTCTTATTGTTGTTTTGGGTCAATCTTCATTTTTCCAATTTGCAAAAGTAATCTATTGACTGTTATTCAGCCTTAAAAGGGAATGAAATACTGACCTATGCTACAGCATGGATGAACGTTGAGGACACTATGCTAAGTGAATAAGCTGGCTACAAAGGACAAATTCTGTATGAGTCCATGTGTGTGAGGCTCCTAGAATAGTCAAAATCTTCAGGACAGAAGTTAGAGGTGAGGTTGACAGGGTCAAGGGGAGAAGGCACCAGACTTTGTGCTTTAAAGGTGCAGGGTTTGAGTTAGGCAAGGTGGAAAGCGTTCTGGAGATGGATGGTGTTGATGGTTGCAAAACAGAACTGATGTACTGAGACCGTGTATGTTCATTTTTAAGTGAACATACACTTAAAAATGTCTAAAACCATAAAAGTTTATACTTTGTATATTTTATCACAAAAGCAAAAATAATCTATTGTTCAAAAGATACAGAAAAGTAGAAAAAACAGAGACTTCCCTGTTGGCTAAGACTCCGAGCGCCCAATGCAGGGGGCCTGGGTTCGATCCCTCGTCAGGGAACTAGATCCCACGTGCTGCAACTAGGAGTCTGCCTGCCGCAGCGAAGGCTGAAGGTCCTGAGTGCCGAGACTAAGACCTGGCTCAGCCAAATAAGTACATGAATAAAAAAAATTTTTTAATGTTTTTAAAGTAAAAGGTAAATGTCCTCACCCCAGCCTCTGGAATATTTCAGACTTACTTCTGTTCCTGTACGATCATAGATGTGACTTTAACAAAGTCAGTGTGTGATGGGAAGGGTGCCCGCCACACTCCTGGTCTCTCTCTCTTTGAAGGACACACACGTCTCACTAACCCCAGGTGCTGGCTCAGGGCCAGGTGGCAAGGTCGATAACCACCATCTGGCAAGAGCTCAGCCGTGCCTCCTGTGGGGCTTAAACCCTCACACGCGTGAACTCACTTCATCCTTACACCAGCGTGGTGAGGAAAGGGTCGTTCACGCCCTCCTCAAAGCCCAGTTCATACATGAAGACTCAGAGGCTTTCAGAGTTGAGGGATGTGCCCAGATCGCATCGCTAGAAGGAGGCAGAGCAGGAGGTACTTCCCCCGTGAGCCATTAGGTTGTACCGCAGACAGAGATGGGCCACGAGCAGAGTGATCGTTTATAGCAGGGGTCCCCAGCCTCCAGGATGAACTGGGGTGGGGCTGAGGGCGTGACAACGGAAATAAAGTGTGCGGCAAATGTAAGGTACCTGAATTACCCCGAAACCTTCCTCCCCCCACCCCGAGTACAAATTGTCTTCCACGAAACCAGTCCCTGGTGCCAAAAAGACTGGGGCCGGCGGGTTTACAGCACATTTGCTCACTTCATAGTAATCCCTTAATGTCTGGCTTCCCTGGGGTAGGGCTCCTGTGGTCTCGCTCGCTAACTGGCCCTCCTCAAGCCCTGGAACACAGTAGGTGTTCAGCAAATATTTGCAGAGAGACTAGTTCTCATTCACGTCTCTGTCTGATCATCCCCCACAGCCCTATGAAGCAGATAATTAGGAAATCTGATGGCTGCCGGTCTTACTCATCCGGCTAGCAGGCGAGATGGTCACACGGCCGGGCTGGGCCGCTAAGGTGGAGCCCAGGGCCTCTGGCTCCCTTCCCAGGCCTTTCCAATTCAGCTGTCAAGGCCTGGGCCCTGATGTTACAGAACAAGGATAATTAATTGGGAGCAGGAACCCTTTGAGTCATAACCAGCAATAATAATAATAATAATTGCAGTCATACTCATTGTAATCTTTAACTCGTGTAAACCTGCATCAATAGCACTATTGATGAGGCACTGATGTTATCTCACAGCTTCCGTTAGGCCTGGAAGTCCAATTGTCAGCGCCTCAACATCACACACAGCTCAGAGGCGGCAGAGCTGGGATTCAGGCTCCATCCCGCCCCAGGGCCCAGAGGCCACACGCCAGTGAGCACTGGAGGACCGATTAGCATCGTCAGCGGGACCCATGGCACAGCCAGGCTGAACTTTGGAGAGAGAGAGGGCCGAACCCCACCCTCATTCATTCTATTGGCCAGCAAGCCTGTGCTGAGCCACACCCGTGAGCTCGACAAAGTGACTGTCCCCAGGACTTGACCTGACCGGGATGGAGGCTCGCCCCACCTCTGCAGAGCCTTTGGCCTGGTGAGAGAGGCCGATGTCTTAATTATACGGCTAATTGTCTCACTAGAGCAAAGATGAGTACCACTCGAAGGGTTTGGGTTCTGCCAGCCGCCTAGGGCACAGGCCTGGCCTGGGGACTGGGAACGGCTGCCCTGGGGGAGCTGACATTTCTGCTGAAGTTTGAAGGGTGGGCCAGGGTCAGGTGAGCGGAGTGGGAGAGCTTTCCAGAGAGGGCAGTGGCACGGCTCTGACTAGAACAAAACCACTGTGGCA
>SJXQ01007118.1:102793-115081 GCA_006408695.1 Aepyceros melampus | reverse complement strand
GCTGCAGGGCGCCGCGTGCAGGATGGACGGGAGGGCTTGCCAGCCGGGCCCCTAGAGGGCCCGCAGCCGGGTCCCTGCCCGGGAGCCATCGGCCTTCAAGCCACTGTGGTTTGGGGGTGAGGGGAGCGAGACATCTTCCTTCTCGGGTGCCCTTCCCGCCCTCCCGCGGGGCTGTTGGGACATCTGTGAGCGGAAACCACGGGGCTCCGGGCGCAGAGCCAGACCCAGGCTGGCAGCCCCGAGATTGTGATTCTGGCCCCAAGACCTGCATCCCTCAGTGGGGCTCCCCGCCATCTCCTCTCCCCCATGAGGCACCCCTCATGTAACCAGTGTTCCCCATCCCAGGCCCATCGAAACAGGCGCTTGGAGCAAGAGAAAAGGGAGATCAGGGCTCAAGCCCACTGACATGCTGTGTGGCCCAAGGCAAGTCGCTTCACGTCTCTGGGCCGTGGAGGCCCCCACCACCTGTAAAATGAGGATTTGAAAAGTATCTCTCAGCTACCTCACCGGGCTGCTGCCGTCATGGACATAAAAGGCAAACGCCCTTGGAAGGAAAAAGGAGCGATGAAGCAGTCTGATTCCAAGTACTGGCTGTCGGGGAGGCGGGGTAAGGGGGCGGAGGAGATGGGGAAGCTGTGAGCTCAGAGGGGAAGCTGGAGGGGGAGTCGCTGGTGATGGGTGGGGGCCAGGTTTCACTTTCTCTGAAAGATAGTGATCTCGAGTAGGTTCTCTGCTTCTCAAAGAAACGAGAGGAGGGGCCCCGGAGACAGCGCCTCCTGAGGCAACCCACAGGATGAACGGCGACCCCGTGGGAGCGCAGACAGAGGCGCGCTGGCCCGCACGCCATGCCTGGCCACCTCTGCACCTCCAGCAGATGGGCTGTGGGTCCTTGGCCTGCACCCTGAGGAGTGCCGTGGGGAGGAGGGTGTCAAAGGCTGTGGAGCGGGATGGGGCCCCTGGGGGGGCATGGGGCCAGGGAGGTCTGAGCTGGGGATGGGGCCCCTGGGGAGGCGTGGGGCCAGGGAGGTCTGAGCTGCTTGGGCCCCGTGGAGCCCAGATCAGGACACCAAGGTGGCCAGGAGGAGGAAGGCCGGGCACCCACCGCAGCACCCATCAATACCCCCAAGCCGGGCACCCACCGCAGCACCCATCAATACCCCCGAGGCCAGTCCCACCAGCCCGCCCCTTGCAGACACACCCTGTCTCGCTCATTCGCGCAGTCAACAAACGTTTATTTGGCCCGCTCTTTTCCAAGTGCTGAGGAGCTAGCAATGGGCAACAGCAGGGGCACCCCACCACCCTAAGCCCCGGAGGCTTCTCCTCACCGCCCCTGCCTAACCCCTGGTCCCCATCACACCCTCGCCACCCCCAAGGCCCAGTTCTGGAGTCTCCTCCTGGGAAAATCACTTCCGCCTGATTCCCCGTCCCGGGGCCCACTCCCAGGAGGCAGCTTCCTGGGCCCAGGCCAGGCCCAGATCCTTGTTCACTTCACATCTCTGATCTCATCTCGCTGCAGCCCTGGGAGGGACACCGGCCGGGCAGGCGTGCCTCAGCTCCCTTTTTTAAATAGTCGTTTGCTTTTTTATATTTATTTTTAAAATGTACTTATTTGGCCGTGTTGGGTTTTAGTTGCAGAACGTGGAAACCTTTGTTGCGGTGAGTGGGTTTCGAGGGTGGTACCTGGGCTTAGCTGCCCTGTGGCTTGTGGGATCTTACTTCCCCAACCAGGGATAAAACCTGCATCCTCTGCATTGGAAGGAGGATTCTTAACCACTGGGCCACCAGCAAAGTTCCCCGGCTCCTGGTAATGAGAGAAGAGCCGAAGCTTGGAGAAGCTCAGGGCTGGGCTGCAGGTGGGAGAGCCATGTCTGGCCAGAGAGCCTCGTGCCCCTCTCACGGGCTTCTTGCTGAGCAGCCTCCACGCTCAGGGGACAGCCCAGTGTTTTCACCCATTGGTCCAGGAGCAGTAGGGTCTCCTTGGTTTGAAGAGGCCTCCAAGACTCAGAGATGTTGAGATTGCTCCACCTGCGGTGTGCCTTTTATAAAAACATTTAGTAGGAGGGTGCCTTCACATCTGAAAGAGCTGCTCTGAGCACGGAGCTTTAAACTTACATATGAGTTTGCTGGAGCTGCCATAACCAGGTGCCACAGACAGAAATGACCCAAAGGTGTTTTCTCACAGTCCTGGCGCTGAAAGTCTGAGCCCAAGGCGCTGGCTTCATCCTGAGGCCGCCCTCCTCGGCTTGCAGACGGCCGGCTCCTCACCATCTCCTCCCACGGCTGCCCTGCCATGTGTCTGTGCCCGGATCTCTTCTCCTTTTTTGAAAACTTATTCGGGGCCGTGCTGGGTCTTCACGGCCGCATGGGCTTTTCTCCAGTTGCGATGCATGGGCTTCTGTCCCTGCGGTGGCTCCTCTTGTTGCAGAGGGCCCAGGCCCGCGGGCTTCCGTGGCTGTGGCTGGCGGGCTTTTGAGCACAGGCTCCTTAGCTGTGGCGCACGGGCTTCGCTGCTCCCCAGCACGTGGGGTCCTCCCTGACCTGGGATCAAACTCACGTCCCCTGCCCTGGCAGGTGGCTTCGTTACCACCGTGCCACAGCAGGGAGGCCCCGATCTCCCCTTCTTCCACGGACACCTTGCCACATTGCAGTGGGGCCCACCCAAGGCCCCGCTTTACCCCGATTACCCCTTTCCAGGCCCTGGCTCTGTGCACACTCACATTCTGAGGTGCTGGGGATTGTGACCTCAGTGCACGCACTTGAGGGACACAAGTCAACAGCTTCAAGTAGAGGGTGTGGCTGGGGGGCTGCAGGGAGCGGGGATATGGGGAGAAGCCCGGAGCTGGGCGGGAGGAGGCCGAGGTGAGGCGGCCCCACAGCCCATCCAAGCGAAGTGTAAGGGGAAGATGCGTCAGCGTTTCTGGTGAGGTCAGCACCTGGTGACGTCCTTCCTACCAGCAGGAAAGGCTTGCGACACGGCCCCCGCCGGTATAAATAGGCTCCACGACCACAGGGCCCGGGCTGTCCCCGCTTCCCAGGCCACGTCAGCCAGGTCCGCGTGATCCGGAGGGGAAGAGAGGGCCCGCTTGGTTCCTCAGAACTGCTGTTTCTCGCCTTTCCGATCCACCCTCCAGCTGGGGAGCTCCCCCGTCCCCCCCACTGCCTTTAAACACAAGGATAGGATTTGGTGTGACCTGAGGGCAGGTCAACAGTGGATACAGGAGGCCCCTGGGTGCAGAGGCCTGCAGGCTGTGCGCGAAGGCCAACACAAGGTTCCAGTCTCCATCTGCTTGTGGGCCCAGAATTCTTGGCCCAGTCACACCCCCCTTTTCTGAACCTCGGTTTCCCCTCTTGCAACAGCAATGCCACAGTTTAACAACAGAGAAGACAAATAACCCCATTTTTTAAATTAAAAAACAATTTTTTTAATGTGGGCCGTTTTTAAGTCTCTATTGAATTTGTTACAATACAGCTTCTGTTTTGTTTTAGTTTTTGGGCTGCGAGGCATGTGGGGTCTTTGCTGCCCGAGCAGGGGTTGAACCCACACCCTCTGCATTGGAAGGCGAAGTCTTAACCACTGGACCATCAGGGAAGTGCCTACAACCTAATTTTTAAATGGGCAAGGGATTTAAAAAGACTTTTCTCCAAACCGGACACAAATGGCCAATAAGTATGTGAAAAGAAGTCAGTATCATTAGCCATCAGGAAATTGCTCATCCAAACTACACCGAGATGCCACTTCCCCGCCACTGGGGCATCTGTGATCAAAGACAGGCAATAACAAGTGTCGGAGAGGACAGGAGACGCCGGAGCCCCTGTGCATTGCTGGTGGGAATGAAAGAGGGTACATTCAGCCACTTTAGGAAAAAGAATGTCTCTTCCTCAAATGGTGAACGTGGAAATCTCAGACGACCAGCAGTGCCACTCCTGGGTATGTACTCAAGAGAACTGAAACCAAATAATCACATAGAAACTTGTACACAGATATTCACAGGAGCATTCATTCACAATAGCCCGAATGTAGAAGCAACCCAATAGTCCATCAACAGAAAATGGATTTTACAGTGTGGTCTGTCCACACGGTAGAACATTATCCAGCCGGAAAGAGAGATGAAGTGCTGATGCATGCTACACGTGGATGAGCCTCAAAATCATTATGCTCCATGGAAGTCAGAAAAGGCCCCGTGTGAGCCCTTCATATGAAATGTCCAGAACAGGTGAATCCATAGAGACAGAGTGGGTTAGTGGTTGCCAGGGGCTGGGGGATCTGGGGACAGATAAGAAGTGATAGCTTATGGATAGGGTTTTTTGGGTGGGGGAATGAAAATATTTTTTTAACTATCAAACAGACGATTCCACCGTCTTATGAATATATTTAAACCACTGGATTATGCTTTTTATTATATTCACTTTTTATTTATTTATCATTTTTGGCTGGGCTAGCTCTTCACTGCTGCGTGCAGGATGTTCTCTGGCTGTGGCCAGCAGGGGCGACTCTTCATTTGCAGAGAACAGGTTTCTCACTGGGGTGGCCTCTCTTGTTGCAGAGCACGGGCTCTAAGGCACGTGGGCTCCAGCAGTTGGATATAAGTCCATGAATTACATACACTTTTAATGCACTTGGTGGGGACTTCCCTAGTGGCACAGTGGATAGGAATCTGCCTGCCCACAAGGGGAACGCAGGTTCGATCCCTGGCTCGGGGAGCATTCCACGTGCCTCGGAGCAACTAAGCCCGTGTGCCACAACTACGGAAGCCCTCGTGCCTGGAGCCTGTGCTCGGCAACAAGAGAAGCCTCCGTGATGAGAGGCCCACGCACTGCAACGCAGAGTGCAGTTCCCGGCCCACAGGGACGGAAGACAGCCCGCACAGAGCAACAAAGACCCACAGCAGCCAAAGATAAACAAAGTAAATTTAAATGCACTCAGTGACGTGTGAATTGTGTGAATTGCACCTCAATTGTAGAGGTGCAGGGCCCAGTGCTGCCTACTGACTGCATGGCCGGTGCCGTAATCCGCGGACGGGGCACGCCAATGCCCGGCCCGCAGCGAGCAGCCAGGGAGCACTTACCCACCAGCCACTGGGGCAGACGACAGCACACAGCTGTTTATGCCACAGGGTGACTCTGAGGGCGGTTGGGAAACTCACATTACATAACGCCGGGTGAGCAAGGATCTTCCAGGGCCCCTGTGAGGTCAGCGAGGTCACCCTTGGCCTGGGGGTCATCTGACTCGAGACCTACCAGGGTTCTCCTTTGACCTGGTGTGTCCTTGGGGACAGGACTGCATGCCCTCTCCTGCACCCCGTGGCTCCCCTAAATTGGGTGACTGACCCCCGCTTCCAGGAACCTGAACACCTATTCAGGGAAGTGCAGAGAGAGAAGAGGGACTTACTTCTCTGCAGCAACCTCACGTTAGCCGTCAGCTGTCAGCTCCCAGCAGGCCCTGCCACGGGAACACCATCCCAAGGCCAAGGCAAAGGCTACTGGGGGCTGCTTCATCTACTCCGAGGTGCGACAAATAGGAGCCAAGCGAGCAGGTGACCCCCACCCCCGGACCACCCTCTTTGAGCCCAGGGTCTCCTCTGTGAGGTGCTGGGACAGGAGAGATGACCACAGAGGGTCCACAACCCTATAAAGTGCCACAGGGTCCCGTGGAGGCTCCAAACACTGAGATGTCGCCATAAATAAAAGCAATCCTAAACATCCAGCCTCCTGCCGATGCAGGAAATACAAGACTTGGGTTCAGTCCCTGGGTCAGGAAGATCCCCTGGAGGAGAGCATGGCAACCCACTCCAGTATTTTTGCCTGCGGACAGAGGAGCCTGGCGGGCTATAGCCCATGACCTGGCAAACATTCAGCAGGATCAAGGAGTCCAGCGAACGGAGTCCTGGCTTTTCTCATGATGACAACACACGAGGCCTATTTTGAAACATCACATTCTTGCCAAAAATGTTTTGGTGCCCCAGGCATGTGCTGTGTGCCCAGTGGTGACAATCAGGCTTATTTCTGCAGCTCTTCTGGGGACCGGGACCAGGACGCCCTCATGGGTCAGCTCCCTGCATCCTCAAAACCCCCTAATGAGGCAGAGCCCATGGTCCCTGCCCTGCAGGTGGGGAAACTGAGGCCTGAGAGGTGGGAGCTTGTGGAGAGGTACACAGCGGGGAGGAGGCGAAGATCCACATAAACAAACGCCAGCGGCTCCCAGAGCAGGGAGCTGGGAGGCCCACTCTCACGGGGTTGGCCGCCTGGGAAGCTGGGGGCGGAGGTGGGTATTTCCGTGGGTCTGCACAGACATCGCTAAAATTGTGAATTCCACAGTGAAACCTGTGAAATTCCAAGTTTCATTGGCAGAAAGGCAGAAAAGAAATGCTACAAATTCCAGGTCGAGAGAATTGCAAGGGCAAACAGGACCTCATGGAACAGTTTACAGGATGAAGGGTGTGGCTGGAAGTTGAATGGGAAGGTTGGGGGGTGGGGGGACTACCCTGGAGATCCAGAGGTTAAGAATCCCTCTTGCAGTGATGCCTGCAATGCAGGGGACCCAAGTTGGATCCCTGGTCATTGAGGAACTAAGATCCCACCTGCAGCTGGCAACTAAGATGGCAATGAAGATCTTGTATGCTGCAACCAAGACCCAACACAGCCAAATAAATAAAAAATTAACAACAAAAAAGAGGGCGGGGGACACCAAGCTACCCTCTGGAGGGGCTTGTACAACACAGCCTGGTCTGATCCTCTTGCTCTAAACACTGCCTGGCTTCCTGCTGCCTCTTGGATAAGGCCGAAGTCATCGCCACAGCCCCCAGTCCCTGCCCACTTCCCCAGCCTCACCCAACACCTCTCCCGCCTGCCCACCACTCTCCCTGACCTTCCTCAGCCCCCAGAGGAGCCGAGCTCTTACCCCAGGGCCTTGGCACCTGCTGTACCCACTACTGAGCTGCCACCGGACACCAAGTTTCAGTTCTTCAAGTGGCCTTCCTCTACCCCAGGCTGGTTTCCACACCCCCGCCCCCGCCCAGAGTACCACATACCCCTCTCTGTAGCACTCTTCAGAACCATAAACTTTTACAACTGTGGGGTTGTGTCCCCAGCCAGAGTGTAAATTCCGAGAGGGTGTGAAATGGTGCGGGTGGCTCCCCATCGCCTGTCTCTAGAGCATAGGAGAGGCCTCGGGATGTGGCAGTGAAAGTGTTACTCGTCCGTTGTGCCCGACTCTTTGCAACGCCATGGACTGTGGCCCGCCAGGCTCCTCCGTCCATGAGAGTCTCCAGGCCAGAGTACTGGAGTGGGTTGCCATTGCCTTCTCCAGGGGATCTTCCCAACCCATGGACTGAACCCAGGTCTCCCGCATTGGCAGGTAGATTCTTCACCGTCTAAGCCCCAGGGAAGCCCTGGAATGCAGTAGGTGCTCAATAAATCCTTGATGAATGGATGGATGCATGACCGTGCAGACTCGGCTATGGGGCCCAGGCGTGTCCCCAGCCGCCATGCAGCCGGGCCTCTACAAGTGTAGGCCCGCTTCACCGCCGGGTGGGACCAGGCCTCTTGGAGCCTTTCCAGCGCCCTCTTTTTGAGGAACATCAGAATCGCATCACTCCTGGTACACCAAGGCATGTGACCCCTCCTTTTCAGGAAGCCTCGATGGTTAAAGTGAAGGAAGAAACAGAACAGGCTCCATCCTGAAAGCAGGGCTCCATCCTGGGCCAGACTGTGGGCTTTGAGCTGTATGCCCAGTGTCTATGGAAACGGCATACCAACTGGAAAACCAGGCTCCCGGGATGGAAGAGCCCCAGGGCTCATGCCTAGACTCTCCATTGCCTAGAAGAGTACCCTAACTATCTGCGTAACCAAACAGAATCGTACATTCTATTATGCTTATTGGGGTATGACCACAGGCCTATTGATAATTGTCCACTGTTAACTACCTAGGCTTAAGGCATATGAACTTTGATTGTATCTCTCTTTTACCTTGTCCAGAATAGTTTCAAGGAATTTGGGGAGGTGGGTTTGGGCACGTACACTTAGGGTATATAAGGTTTTCACAAAAGCTGGTTGGGGTCCTTGGCTAAGAGGAGACTGCCTTGGGCCCACCAGTGTAATAAACTGCACTCCGCTATCTGCATTTTCCTTCTGAGTGAGTTTATTTCCTGGAACACGTGGCTACAACAAAAGACGCTGACTTTTTCTTTGATGATGATTTTTCAAAAGCAAATTCAACATTATTCTTTCAGCCGCTGCAGATTTCAACACTTCCCTGCAGAAACAAACTGAAAAGGAAAAAGCCAAGGCATTTCTCCCACTTCCTTTCAAGAATGCATTTCAGGACAAATTCTACGTAAGCGTTATAGAAAGACGCCAGCCTTCACTGGAGGGGACAAGCCTACCATCCCTCGTTCAACCTCTAGGTAATAAAGAACCTGCTGCATGTGTGGGGCACCAGGCCGGGTGCAAGGGGTAAATCGCCAAGAAAGACCAGGCTCACTCACAGGTGAGTGGAATTACTGTGAAGCCTGGAGGGACCTGGAAGACTCATTTGCCAGGCTGCCAGTTTCTTGCCGCAGGAGTGAACGCCGACCCAGCTTGATCTTCGTGGTACCCCAGTGTCTAGCAATGAGGCTGCGTCCTGTCTGCCCCCGCTCCCCGTCGGAGTCCTTCCTGGGACCGATGGCAAGACCCAGGAGACAGGCCTCCCTGCTGGCTGGAGTTTCTGAACTGGGATGTCACAGGTGAGACTGGGGTCCTGCCACGCGGGTGAGAACGTGGCTGGTGCAGCCAGAGAAGACAAGGGATCTTCCTGAGCCCCCGGTCCCCACACAAAGTTAGGTTCCAGCCTCACAGGACGTGCCGAGAGGCCAGTTCTGCTGGCTGAGCTGGTTTCCCGGGCACCTCCGGGGAGTCCTCAGTTCTCAGGGCGGAGGGCATGGAGGGAGGAAGTGGGATGGCTGAGCCTGCTGTGGGTGCCAGCTGCAGCCCAAACTCACCAGCTTTGCTGAACAACTGGAAGGAGACGGGGGAACAGGCCAGGGGCCCAGTGTCTACAAAGTGGTAAAGACTTGAGGCGGGATTCGCTTTGCAGAGATGCCGATTACGGGCCCTGGAGGAAACACCCTGGGGTGGGAACTGGGAAGACTTGCTCTCTTCCTCCTGTTCTTGGGGACGCGCTAAGGCCAGGTCCGAGGGGAGAAAAGAGTTGCTCTGTCCAAGGGCTGACTGGTTGGTGGCCGTTCAGCTGGGTTACAGAGGTGTCTATTTGGGACCATCCACAGCCAAGTACGTGAGGAAGAGGATAGTAGTCACTGAACACAACTGCTGTGCACCCCACGGACAAGAAGGCAGGGCTTAAACAGGCCAAAGGAGGGGGCAGCCCGAATGCCCATCAGCGAGCAGTGGACGCAGAAAGCGCTTATGTCATACACGCTGCCGGGTGTGAAATAGGTCACTGGTGAGAGCCTGCTGTGTAGTACAGGGGGGCCCACTCCGTGCTCTGTGGTGACCTAAACGGGAAAAAGTGTTAGTCACTCAGTCGTGTCTCTCTGCGACCCCATGGACCGTAGCCCGCCAGGCTCCTCTGTCCATGGGATTCTCCAGTCAAGGATACTGGAGTGGGTTGTGTTTGCTTCTCCAGGGGATCTTCCCGACCCAGAGATCGAACCTGGGTTCTCCTGCGTTATAGGCAGACTCTACCGTTTGAGCTACTGGGGAAGCCCAGCCTTAATGGGAAGGAAGTCCAAAAAAGAGGGGATATAGGTATACATACAGCTGATTCACTTTGCTGTAAAGCAGAAACTAACTCAAAATTGTAAAGAAACTATACTCCGGTAAAATCTTTAAAAAGTGGTTATGTCCGAAAAATGTAGTTATGTCCAAAAAGCATGATTCTGTCCATGCATTGGAATATTATTCAGCCATTGAAAAGAATGGAGTGCTGACACATGCGTTCACCTGGATGCGCCTCAAAAGAATCACGCTGAGCGAAAAGGCTAGACGTCAGAAGTCACATATGAGATGACTGCATTTGTAGGAAATGTCCAGAATAGGGAAATCCATTAAAGACACACCAGTGATTGCCAGAGGCTGCGGGAGGAGAATGAGAAGTGACAGCTGAGGGGTACAGGGTTTCCTCTTGGGGTGATGAAAGTGTTCTGGAATTAGATGAGGTGACGGTTGCTCAACACTGGGAATGTGCTAAATGCCCCGGAGGTAGCTCTTCACTTTTAAATGGTCAACTTGACATTGTGTGAATTTCGCCTCAATTAGAAAAAAAAAAAAAATTAAGGCAGCGTTAAGAAACACCACTCCAGGAAAACAGAGAATCTGGGAGGCAGGAAGTGGGCTCCAAAGAGGCAGGAGAGAGTCAGGGGGTCTCCACAGCCCCTCCCGTGCCGGTGCCTGAGCAGCGCCTGTGCACGGGGCTGTCTGTCAACTTAGGGACGGGGCACGTGGGACTTTCATGGTGGTCCTGTGGTGAACACTCCACGCTTCCAGTGCAGCGGGCGCAGGTTCGATCCGCAATTGGGGAACTAAGATTCCACATATCACACAGTCAAAAAAAAAAAAGAGAGAAAGGAAGAAAAGGCGCACCTAAATGTACAAGGCCAGGGTGTGCCAGGAGGAGACCCAGGCAGGGAGACCAGCGGCAGGTCCGGGGCAGCCACGCTGCCGAGGACAACCCTGGGCTGACTCGGGGCAGCGGGGCTGGGGCCCTGCAGAGAGCTCACGCTGAGGGCCACACACACTAGGGGCTCCCTTGGGGCTGCAGGCAGAAGAGGAGGGAAGGAGACATGGGCAGAGGGGGACAAGGGGGTCAGAGAGGCTGAGGGCGGAGGCAGGAGGTAGCCAGGCAGAGGGCAGGGGTAAGAGGGCAGCACAGCCCACTGCTCCCCGGGGGACTGCAGGGGGCTGGGCCTTCCGCCTCAGGGGGATGTGAGTCCACAGAAGGAAAGTGGACACGAGGGTACACAGGGGCAGACGGTGGACATGAAAACAAAACATGCAGACGTGTGCACGCACGCACGGACGCAGGAAAACCGTCCCAGCCACAGGTAAAAACAGACATGCAGAAACATGTGCCGCAAACACTCACCCACACACACAACGGAGCAGATGCACACACCAGCCACGCATACACAAGACATGTGCCGAGAGGGCCAGGCACATGGCTGAGGGTTACGAGTGGCTGGGTGCACGTACAGCCGCAGACACCCAGACCTCCGACGTGGAGCGCAAGTACACAGACACACGGACACTCGGAAGCATATGCAGACACACGTACACACTCTCTGGCCAAACAGACTTGCTCACTTGTTTTGCACAGAAAAGGCCTGCACACCACAGGTGCACACACCACCACTCCCCCCCAGCGCCGTGCAGCATCATGACCGACCCCCTCCCCTTGGGAAAGGGAGCTCTGGGCATCCCCCTTTGAGACACCCCTGCATTCAGGAACCCCAGCACCAGGGCCTGCCTGGGAAAGGGAGACACAAACCGCAGCCATTGCCCAACACCCAGCCCGAGGTCAGGGAGGAGCCAGGGCCGGGCCGCGCGTGCCTGCCCACGCACTGGCGGCAGACGCCCAGCCAGCCACGCAGACAGCCGGGATTGCGACGGAGCTTGCAAAATCACCCGGGTCCCTCAGGGGTCAGCCACACTGTTCCTGCCCCACCCCCCCATCCCACCCCGGGGACCTCCCCAGGCCCCATGGGCACTATTGACCTTCTTGTTAAATTCTGGTTCTGCCATGCCCAGCTGTGAGACCTTGGCTGAGTCGCTTCACTGCTCTGCGCTTCCTTTCCCCAGTAAAGGGGGCCGATGAGAGCTGAGAGCGTGTGGTGAATACGGGATTAATGCAGCATGCCACGCCCCTCCCCCACACAGCTGGGACCCTGGCCTCCCTGGGCGCCCGGCTGGCCTGCTGCAGACTGGGCTGTTCCTCCTGCCTCCTGCTTGGACCTGTCCCACCCAGTGGGACCAGTAGACCGTGCTGGGGGAGTAGGTTTGTCCTCCCCTCTATGTAGGAAAAGAAACCCTCTTTGCGGCAATTTTGCAAGCACCAGGCCGCACCGCCCAGCCTGGCTGAGGCGCAGGTGAGGACCTTAAACCTTGAATTTCTGTTCAAACGCTTGGAGGAGGGCTGACGAGGTCACTTCTGTACAACCGTGGAGACCAGAAAGCGTGGAAATGCGCCTCGGGTTCTTCCCCCCTGAGGTGTGCTCATCTCCTGTCCCCACCACCCAGAGCCCCCCACCCAGGCTCACACCTCCCTCCCCCCACACACACCCCACCCCACCCCAC